>WNWK01056454.1:0-11000 GCA_009830355.1 Cherax destructor
TATGTAAGTAAATTTTTTGTGTTCTTAAGTGTAGTTTTGGGGTCTGAAAAGACAACCCCTACATGACATTATTTCTTAAGGGTTTCAAGGGGCCTTCAGGTTTGCAATGAATTTTAAAGGGGGGTCCACTGTACACAGTGGACCCCGGTTTTTTCGTTTTTTTTCATTCCAGAATGCTGTTCAAGTGCCATTCCAAACAATTTATTCCCATAATGTAAAGTAATAGCCTTTTACACTCCCAAAATACACTTAAAAAATTTTAAAAAAAATACACTTACAAAGGGGGGGCAGTTTGGAGCAGGATGAAAACCCGGGTGTCCACTGTACATTGTGTGTGTATATATATATCAATGAGCCGAGAAACGGAAAAACTTTCTTAAAATTTTTTAAAATTTTTTGGGATTCTATTTCAAGACCTGTATTGTATCTTTCTTTGGTGGCTTTGTATCTTCTTTTTATTTTTAAAGGGGGTCACCAGTTTGAGCCCTTTCCTTGTTTAATCTCCTAAGACCACTATATTAGTTTTTTTTTTACGCTCCTGAAATTTTACTTTTTAATTATTATTTTAAGTTACATCTACACTATTTTTTTTTTAGCACCAGTCATAAATATTATGCCAAGACTTTTAGAAAAGTACATTGAAAGGTACTAGCCCAATATGAGCAGGAAGACAATAAATCAAATTGCTTTTGATCTCAGAAGCGCATGCTGCAATTTTTAAAAGAAAGAGTGAAAATAGCAAGAGCACTTCCCCAGCGTACTGCAGTTACGCCAGTCTGGACATACGTTAAAGGAAAGAAGCTCCAAAAAGGGGGAGGGAATTTGTGGCATCCTGACCTTACTGTGTCTCCCCAGGTTAAAGTCACTTGCTCGCCAACTCTTTCAAGCTTTTCACTTGCTGCTTTGCTTATTTCACCTTTCTAACTTTCTGAAGTCTTTCTTTTTTTATAAATATCCATGGCATGAATCTTTTTTTATTCTACCCCAGCTAAGCTCAATTTTTCCTAAAAAAAACAAATTTAAAAAAATTTTTACACATATAAGGAAATAAGATGATCCCTATGTGTTTGCAATGAATAATCATGCAATATTTTCTTGAGGAATTATTTAGTTTTTTGAAAAAATAAAAAATAATCACCTTTGTGGGAACGGCCTATATCATACAAGGCAATTTTTTTTTTTTTAACCGGGCCTTTTTTCCCTGAGGCAGGGTGAAAAAAAGAAAGAAAACCCAAAAAAAAAAAAAAAATTTCATCATCATTCAACACTTTCACCATCACTCATACATAATCACTGTCTTTCAGGGGCCCCAAGATACAACTTTTTACCGTCCCTCCAAAGTGCCAATATCCTAAACCCATCCTTTAAAGTGGGGGCACGGTACTTCCCTTTCAGGACCAAGCCGGGGTTTGGTTTTCCCCCCTGAACCCTTTTTCCAAAATATTACCCTGCTCCCCTCCAACAGCTCCAGGCCCAAAAAAACCATTTGTCTCCATTCAAAAAAACCTCATGCCCCTTGGGGGAACCCCAAGCCCTCGCCCAAAAAACCCCCCCTTTTCCCCCTCCCTCCAACCCTTACTCCCCTTCCTTCCCCCTAACAGATTTATACTCCCAAAAAGTCATTCCATTTTGTTCCATTCTCTCTAAATGCCAAACCAAAATTTCAACAGCCCTCTGACAAATACTTTTAAAAACCCCCACACCTCCAATTTTCCCCAAATTTTTTCCCCCCTTCCAAAAGGGGCCCCCACACATTGCCCTTAAACCACGACACTCCACTGCCTCCAGCCACATCCTCACTGCAGCATTTAAAAATGCTTCACCCCTTTTAAGTGTTGGTCCACTATCCCCGTGGCATTGGGGTTTAAACCGTTCCGGGGGCCCCTCGATCACGGTTTTTTGGGTTTTTCCCGTTCTAATTTCCTCATGAAATAAGGAAAAAAAATTTAACCTTCCAGACTTTAAAAAAAATAAAATATATTTTAGAACTTTTTGACATTAAATTACACACAATTTTATGACAAATAAAGAAAAAAATTTTAAAAAACATGTCACTTACATTTTTGAAGAGTTGTTGATGTGTGCAAGACGGGGGGAGGGGAGAAAATGGAGTAGTATGTTTTTTTGGAAGGGGGGAACCCCCCTTTCCCTTAACCCAAAACCGTCAAAAAGAAAAACCCTTCTGCCCCAAACGTATATTTACGTTTTTTTTTTCATTCCTTCAAAATTGGCGCGTGGTTTAAAAGGTAGGCCCCGTTACATTCAGCTCCATCCTGGGTCAACATCATGGCACATCCTCGTGATTCACTCAGCCTGCCCTAAAACCCTACTATTCGAGGAAAGTGATATAAAAGGGGTATTAGTGGTTTTTTCCCCATGTGGCCACTAAAATAAGGGGGTTTAGTGAAAATATCGACGAAAACCCCGATGCCCCCCCGCCCATCACCTCTGGGGTGGCCCCCGGGGGACCCCAGCCCGGGGGGAAGCACCTCTGGGGTAGCCAGTGGGCCCCCCAGACCCTGGCCAAAAACATTCCCGGGGGGGGCCGGGGGTGGCCACTCAAGCCCCGGGGGAATCACATCTGGGGGGGCCGGGGGTTTTCCCCCTAGGCAACTACCCCGGGGCTATCTTTTCCCCCTTTTTTAGTATTGAAAGTGATGAAAATGACGATAAAATTTATTTTATGCCATTGGATGATTGGCCCGTTTTAGTGATGTTCATTATTCACCTGTGAAGGTTTTTGGGGTTTGGCCCCCGTTCGGCCCCTGTGCCATATCTTTCAAGGGTCGTGGCAGGTCACGACCAAAACCCCCCGGCCCCCGTAGTGTCATGAAGGTGAATATGCAGGGATGGAGGAAGAAGTGGTGTGGGGACGATGCCTGGACCACATGGTGCGGTGGGTGGACGGGGCAAAGGACCTCCCGCCCCTCAGCCATGTGCTGCCTCCCTCCGCCCCCCCTTTTTCTCCCCCCCCCCCATGCCACAGGCCCCCCGGGGACCATGTGACCGTGAGTGGAAGTGGACACAAAGTGTATTCATGCCACACCCCTTTTTTTTTTTGATGGGGAAGTGGCACCCCCCCCCGAATGTCCCATAAAAAAATGACTCAAAAAGAGTTGGGTTTTTTTAGTTATGACGACGGGCCTATAATGAACTTTAGTGACCCAGACGAACAATTTTTTGGGTTTTCATGGACAACACAGCAGAGGTTGGGGAATCGTCACGGCTCCCCGGGGAAAAAATACAACAGTGGCTGAAATGTTTTTTCCCCGCCACTGTCATGCTTATCCCCCCATACCTATAAGAACAATAAAAGTAATTCCCGGTCCACAGACAATTTAAAACAAAATTCCCATCTTCCGTGACCTGCTTCCCTGAACAGATTCATTTGTTGCTAAGAATGTTGCACTTCTCAAAAGGAATATCCCCAAACGGGGAAAGACCTTCTATACAAAATCCGGGAAGGTTTTTGTACCTGAAGCAGAAATTCAGTGCATACTTTTTTCCCCAAAAACGTTGTTGTCGGAAAATCCTTGATTCTATTAAAAGGGACGCCTGTCATTCAAGCAATATATACCGAGAAAACTTTTTTTTGGATAAAACTTTTTTTTATGTGCGACTGTGAGACAGGTCTTTTGTTAGATGTCATTGTATACAGGGAAAACACACTCGACGAATAGACGCATGTTAGGCATTTCTGGTGATTTTTCGCAGGATGATGGAACCATACCTTGGCAAGGGCCATACATTGTACACAGACAACTGGTATACAAGCCCTTTTTTTTGCTGATTTCTTACGTGTGAACAATACCGTATATTGGAACAGTGAAAAGGGAAATTTTGAAAACATATGCCAAGGTTCAGTGGCAGTGTTGACAGTGCAGTGCAAGCATTTCATGCCAATGACATCATGGCACTGACGTGGCTGGGGTGACATTTTGTAAACCACAGAAACGAGATGGTAAAAAACAGACAAAGTGAACGGGGGCACCAATAAACATTGTCGGGGCCGCTGTTGTAACGACTATCGAACAATATGAGAGGGGGTTTACAAGTGTGACATGATGATAGGGTTGTTGACTTTTGTGGTAGGAGTCGCAAGTGGTATATAAAACTTTTTTTCCCCTTGTAGACATTGCAGTGTCAATGCATTCAATATGTCGAAATAAAGACTGGAAAACGACAACATTTTGCAGAATTCCCCCCAAATTTGTAAAACAGATAGAAAAAAATATGGTACCACACCTGTACCTGCCCCCCAACAGCGACTTGCCCCCCCAACCCAACCCCCCGTGGGGAAGTGCCACACCGAATCATCCCTAACTGTCCACCGGGGGCCCCATACCCCCCACCCCAAAAAAAGCATTCCCAAAAAAATGTGTTGTGTG
Source organism: Cherax destructor (assembly GCA_009830355.1). Taxonomy (NCBI): domain Eukaryota; kingdom Metazoa; phylum Arthropoda; class Malacostraca; order Decapoda; family Parastacidae; genus Cherax; species Cherax destructor. Next base: position 4,389 of record WNWK01056454.1, read on the forward strand.
CTACCACCAAAAAAAGACCCCCAGTGGAAGGACACACGTTTCCCTTTTGTCTCCAGTGCGGAGGGCACTCTGTATGAATCCATGCTTTATGGAGTATCATACAATTGTGGAATTCTAGAAACATAAGTGGGACATGTAAATACTTGTATATAGTTGTAGATAATAGAATGTGATTCAGCCAGGTGTGCAAAATCACCTGTCAGTGTGTACATGTGTGTTTGTGTCAGTATAATAATAATTTTGTTTAATATTGGTGTATAAACACAATTGACATTAAATCAAAAGATTTACTATAAATTGTAGTTATAATACAATAAAAACAACAATATTAAAAAAAAAAGGAAGAAAACGGTAAATATGTAGATTTTCTGCAAGCGGCAGTGCTCCATGTTGCCGTCAGGTATCGCCAAGTGCCAACTTTGCAGCGTCATATCTCGGTAAGTACTGACCCAATTTTTTCTTTTATCCTATTACACTTAGAAAATTGTGCTCTTTATTTCTATGAAAAAAAATAATTTTTTTTTTTTCAAAATATTTGGGGCAGTAGGTGAACGATATGTTACGCTTGGACCGTTTAAGGTTAACACTGCAGGTGGCAAGTTCTTTTTCTGGGGTTACTGGCCTTTTCTTTGAATGCCCTCCCTGCATGAATGCTACACTCCCTGCATGAATGCTACACTCCCTGCATGAATGCTAAACCCCTGCATGAATGTAAACTCCCTGCATGAATGCTAAACTCCTCATGAATGCTAAACTCCCTGCATGAATGCTAAACTCCTGCATGAATGCTACACTCCCCTGCATGAATGCTACACTCCCTGCAAGAATGCTACACTCCCTGCAAGAATGCACTCCCTGCATGAATGCTACACTCCCTGCATAAATGCTACACTCCTGCATGATTGCTACACTCCCTGCATGATTGCTACACTCCCTGCATGAATGCTACACTCCCTCATGATTGCTACACTCCCTGCATGAATCTACACTCCCCATGAATGCTACACTCCTGCATAATGCTACACTCCCTGCATACCTGCTTCAATCCCTTCAAGAATGCTACACTCCCTGCATGAATGCTACACTCCCTGCATGAATGTTACACTCCCTGCATGAATGCTTCACTCCCCTGCATGAATGCTTCACTCCCTGCATGAATGCTTCCTCCCTGCATGAATGCTTCACTTCCATGAATGCTTCCTCCCGCATGAATGCTTCACTCCCTCTACACTCTTTACCACAGGCTTGGCACTAGGAGCTTTCTTGGGGCCTATGGTGGCTTATTGAAGTTGCAAGCACTAAAAACAGTGGAATAATGACAATATACTGGTATGAATGCGTGGGTGGTGGCCTCGCTTGTAAACAAAAGCACACTGAGTGCCTGGGCGCCCAGCTGGGCCACGCGTGCAGCGTCGGGACTAATCGCCGACTCCGAGCGGCTTGTCTAATGACCAATTTGGACGACCTCCGACGCCGTCTATCACCGGGGGTTGACTGTATCTGACATTCCCTTCTCTGCCTCCATGGATAATGTTCTTTGTCTCGACAAACACCTCAACGCACCACTCACCTTTTTTTCCCTTTATCAATTCTATGGTTTACCTCATCCTCCATAAACTGACAAGTCAACTCCCAAATATCTGGAAACATTCACTTCTTCCATACTCCCTCTCTCCAATGTGATATCCAATTTTCTTTATCTAAATCGTTGATACCCTCATCACCTTACTCTTATCTATATTCACTCTCAACTTTCTACCTTTACACACCCTCCCAAACTCGTCCACTAACCTTTGCAACTTTCCTTTAGCATCCCCCAAAACCACAGTATTATCAGCAAAAGTAACTGTGTCAACTCCCTTTTGTATTTGATTCCCCATAATTTAATCTTGCCACTCTCCCAACACCTTAGCATTTACTTCTTTACAACCCCATCAATGTGTTAAACAACCATGGTGACATTACGCATCCCTGTTTAAGGACCTACTTTTCTGAGAATTAATCTCCTCTCTCCTACACACCTAACCTAAGCCTCACTATCCTCATAAAAACTCTCTACAGCATTTAGTAACCTACTACCTATTCCAGATACCACCAGACCCAGTCTACGTCCAACAACGTAGATAAATGCTCCCCATCTATGGGTGACCTACCTTTATCAAACTACATCTTACAACTAACCTTTTAACCCTTTGGGGGTCCAAGGGGTCTCTCTGAAACTTCGTTCTCAGGGTCCACAATTTAAAAAAAAAAAAAAAAATTTTCTTATGGAATGATAGAGAATCTTTTCCGATCATAACGCCACAAAACTTATGAAATTTGATCGAAAACTAACGGAATTATGCTTTCGCGAAGTTAGCGGTAGCCATGACACTTATGCATTGGCGATTTCGCCACTTTGAGCCCTATTTTCGGCACATTCCAATGTTTCAGTCTACTAAAATTATAGCTATTTCGCTGAACTCCATTTCTTCTATAGATTGAGTACAAGAAACCGCCTATTTACCAATTTTAACTACCCAAAATAGTAGTCAGAAAATGGCAATTTGGCCAATTTCACACAAATTTCAAACGATGCCAATTTCAAAATAGGGTCCATAATAAACAAGGCAGACATTCCTGGCACTAAAATAACATCTTCTCTGTTCATTAGTCACGTCTCCAGGCCCTCTTACATTACTTTTGCTTTCCATTTTGAATTTTTATTCTCTCAAAAATAGAAGATTTACTGTTATGTATACAACTGCATCACTGTAAAATGGTATAAATAATATCAGCGCACTTGTGCAAGAATATTAGACTCTCCAGTTGATGTGTATTGGACGATGGTGTGATTTGTTTACTCCTGAACATCGGCCAAAATCGAACATTTCGCTACTTTGCGCTCAGTTTCAAGGTACTACTTGTCATCGTGAAACCAGTCAAAATGATCTCTATTTCTGTAATATATCATCTATTCTATAAAATGAGACTAAGAAAACGAGAATACAAGCATAAATACCATACGAAAATAGACTGCAAAGTCGCTGTTTTAAACAAAAACACGGTCAGAGGTTTTTTTCCTCATGCACTGTGTGGTGCAGGATTTTTTATACTGCGCACACCTACGCACAGACCCATTCTATCACATCTAGGCCTAACAGCCTGTTTCTGCTTGATTTGAGGGTGCTAGAATTTAGGTACTAGTACGTCAATAACCCCAGTGCGTAAGACTTACTAGTATACGACCAAAACCCCGAAAGGGTTAACACTCAAGAACTTCCTACCATAGGACACCACCTCAGAAACTGCTTGACCAGCTCCGGGCTAGCCACCAACAACATCGAAAGCCCAGCAACTACCACCTGTTGTAGCAGCCTTGCCTCCGACCTCCAAAAAAAAAAAAAAGCAATTGCAACTCGTATTCATTCTTCCAACTCAGTAGCATGCTGGGATACAGCTGTATATCAGTGTGTAACTGATGGGCAGTAGGCATACCCACCTCATAAAATTAACTCGTGAATAACACACACACTTATTATATTGCGCCAAAGTGGTTAGGCCACTTACCTTTATAACCCCACCTCCCCTCCTCCCAACCATTTCCCATGTTTCCATCCTTACCCATCCTTCTTCCTTCCCGTCTTACGACGCTCAGGTCAAATCAAGTTCAAGCTCAAGTACCTATTCCATACACTTGCACCATCTGCCAAAGTTTCTCCCTCTCCACTCTATCATATGCCTTTTCTAAATCCATAAATTCAATGTAAACTTCCCTACCTTTATCTAAATACAGTGGTACCTCGACTTACGATGGTCCCCAAACACACCCTTTTATGTAAGTTTATTTTTTAAATGCTTTTGTAAGTGTACTTTTAGGGGTCTAAACAGACTAGTCTATTTTACATTATTTCTTAAGGAGATAAATTCGTTTGGTAATGGCACTTGAACAGCATTCTGGAATGAAAAATATCGTAAGTCGAGGTACCACTGTACTGTTCACGTATATGCTTCAATGTAAACACCTGATCTACACATCCCCTACCCATTCTAACGCCTCCTTGCTCATCTGCAATCCTGGTCTCTGTCTTACCTCTAATTCCTTCAATAATAACCCTACCATACACTTTACCTGGTATACTCAGTAAACTTATTCCCCTATAATTTTACAATCTCTTTTTTCCCCCTTCCTAGGTCCTTCTCCTCTTTCATACATTAAACAAAATACCAATCACTCCAACACTATATCTTCCCTGCTTTTAACATTTCTGTCAGATCCCATCAGTTCCAGCTGCTTTACCCTCTTTCATTCACGTAATGCCTCATGCACCTCCCCCACACTCACATCCTGCTCTTCTTCACACCTAAATGATGTTATACCTCCCTGGCCAGTGCATGAAATTACTGCCTCCATTCTTCATCAACATTTATAAGTTCATCATCTACTAACTCCCCTACTCTGTTTTTAACTTGACAAATCCATTCATTCCCTAGGCTTTCTTAACTTTTTTTCACTCCAAAATTTTTCTTATTCTCAGCAAAATTTCTTGATAGTGCCTCTCCCACTCTATTATTTGCTCTTCTTTTGCACTCTCTTCACCTTTATTTTATTCTCTATATATACTCTGCCCTTCTTATATTCCTTCTGCTTTGTAAAAACCTCTCATAAGCTACCTTTTTTCTTTATGGATGCTTTACCTCATCATTCCACCAATTATTCTTTTTCCTCCTGCACCCACCCTCCTATGCCAAAACTTCTGCCCCACATTCTAATACTGCATTTTTAAAACTATCCCATCCCTCTTCACCCCCATTACCCATATTTGAACTAGCCCACCTTTCTGCCAATAGTTGTTTATATCTCACCCTAACTTCCTCCTCCCTTAGTTAATAAACTTTCACCTCTCTCACTTTCTGTTGCCTTTTTCCCTTTTGTCCCATCTACCTCTTACAGGGACCCCGGTTAACGAATACCCGAAATGGGCAATTATGTAAGTATAATTTTGTAAGTTTTTGTGGAAGTGTATTTTTGGGGGTCTGAAATGACTAACCTACGGGGAAATTTTTCCTTAAGGGAGTAAATTGTTCGGTAATGGCACTTGAGCAGACTTCAGGAGTAAGTTTTACGAAACTGGGGGGTCCACTGTACTCTAAAATATCTTCAGATTGTAATTTGAGTAAACATATTAAGATTTAGTCTGCCCATAATGCCATGGTATGACAGTGGCCTCTTGCACTTCAATTCTAAATTGTAATTACAAAATCCGATGTAAACTTGCAATGAAATAAAATATTATTATTAATTGTAGCTACAACTAGATAATGATCCGATATATCTGTTGCACCTTATAAACATTTACAGTGGTACCTCGACTAACGATCTTAATCCGTTCCAGGAGCTAGACCTCAACACGAAAAATCGTTATTCTAAACCTTATTTCCCATAAGAAATAATGTAAATACAATTAATCAGTTCCACCCAAAAATTTTCACCAAAATTTTTTTTTTTTTTAAAAGGGTAAATACTATAGTTTTACATACAGAAAACAATGAGAAATAAATATAAAGCACTAATATAATGGACAAATGAACAGTTAAATAGTTTTACCTTTATTGAAGACTCTTGTTGGCATATGAGAGAGTTTGTTTGGAGGCAGGACAAATAGTCCTTCAATATGACAATATTATCAACTCTACAGCTTATTTATCTACCACAATTCATCTAATATGACATAATAAACAATATTAACCCTTTTGGGTCGGTGCCGTACTAATGCTTTTACGAGCAGGGGTTGGTGCCGTACTATCACCCAAATTCTAGCGGCCTCAATTAAACAGAAAAAGTCTGGTAGGCATACATATGAAAGAATGGGGCTGTGTCAGTGCTAGTATAAAAAAAAACCTGCAGCACACACTGCTTAATGAGAAAAAAAAAACCCGCGTTTTCGATTAAAACAGTGACTTTGCAGTCGATTTTGATGGTATTTATTGATGTATTCTCGTTTTCTTGGTCTCATTTGATAGAATGGAAGATATATTACAGAAATAGAGATGATTTTGATTGGTATGACAATCAAGAGGGGCAGATACTTTCCCTCCAGTGATGGGCAAACTTCAACACAGGCCAGAGAATGTTATGACCTGAGCTGCCCAGACCACCATATAAAGGGAACAGTACACTATAGAGAAAGCAGGGGAAAAGGGGAAAAAGAAAATGACCAGCAATCTTTTTAGATATAAGGAGAAACAACCAGATCAAAAAAAGAGACAAAAGGGGAAATGGTACAAAAGGGGGACAGATGGGCAGCACAGTGGGACATGCCAAGACAGGCCCCAGCTCATCAGGGCCGTATGAACAATCAAAGTCAGTACTGGAGAAACCAGGGTATGGGCACCAGGGGCCATACCAGGTAGGACATCACCAGTGGTACTAACGAAACACAAAGAAAAAACCAAACATCCCAAATGGTAACTCCTGCTTCATATTTCAATATTCAGGGTCTGAAATCAAATAAAAAAGACAAAGAGTTTTTTAGTGGACTCCCATCAGAACGAATGCCATGTTTGGGGCATTTACAGAAACACATACAAGGGATGTTTTGAGGGGAGATTTAGATGAAAACTATAACATGT
>WNWK01056455.1:0-11000 GCA_009830355.1 Cherax destructor
TCAAGTGTTTTGTGTGTTTTAGATCATTAGATGTATAATAAATCTTCAAGATTTCTTCAACTATGAACTGTGGACTGCAAATCCACAAACCTCTCAAAAACATTGATGGGAATACATAAAGTTTAACTTTATCTTGATGTGAAGAATAATATTGCAAATAGGAACAGATATTTGTTGGTTTTCTGGAATTCCTGCAATTTCTATACTCTCTTGTTCCTAGTTGTCTTATAAAGAGGAACTACATTAGCTCACTGACGCTCCTTGGCTATAAAAATCTACTACTACCATCTGCTATTCCTAGATTTCCAGCTTTCAACCCATTTACTACATTATATAATAGGTAATAGATCATGGTGCACAACAGGTGAATGTTCAGGCTACCTAGCACATGAATGTGGAGGATGTGCTGAAGGTGCTATCTCGTATCTTAACATCATTCACAATTAACATCTCCCGAGTATTGTATATACACATTCTCATTTTAGTTTTCTTTATTTACCTATATTTATGTAGACAGTGTGTGTGTACTCACCTTATTGTGGTTGCAGGGGTCGAGAGTCAGCTCCTGGCTCCGCCTCTTCACTGATCGCTACTAGGTCCTCTCTCTCACCGCTCCGTGAGCTTTATCATACCTCGTCTTAAAGATATATATGGTTCCTGCCTCCACTACCTCACTTGCCAGACTATTCCACTTCCTGACAACTCTGTGACTGAAGAAATACTTCCTAACATCCCTCTGACTCATCTGAGTCTTCAACTTCCAATTGTGACCCCTTGTGTCTGTGTCCCCTCTCTGGAACATCCTGTCTCTGTCCATCTTATCTATTCCTTGCAGTATTTTGTATGTCGCAATCACGTCTCCCCTAACCCTCCTGTCCTCCAGTATCGTCAGGCCGATTTTCCTTAACGTTTCTTCGTAGGACATTTCCCTTAGTTCGGAAACTAGCCTTGTTGTAAACCTTTGCATTTTCTCTAATTTCTGGACGTGCTTGACCAGGTGTGGGTTCCAAACTGGTGCTTCATACTCCAATATGGGCCTGACGTACTCGGTATACAGTGTGTGTACTCACCTAGTTGTGGTTGCAGAGTGTGTGTGTGTGTACGCACATATTTGTGGTTGCAGAGGTCGAGACTCAGCTCTTGGCCCCGCCTTTTCACTGATAGCTACTAGGTCTTCTCTCTCCCTGCTCCATGATGCTATGTATGGTGTGTATGTGTGTGTGTATGTGTGTGTGTGTGTGTGTGTGTACTCACCTAATTGTACTCACCTAATTGTGGTTGCAGGGGTCGAGACTCAGCTCCTGGCCCCGCCTCTTCGCTGTCTGCTACTGGGTCTCTGCTCTCCCTGCTCCATGAGCTTTATCATACCTTGTCTTAAAACTATGTATGGTTCTTGCCTCCACTATATCTTTCTCTAGTCCATTCCACTTCCTGACTACTCTGTGGCTGAAGAAATGTTTCCTGACATCCCTTTGACTCATCTGAGTCTTCAGCTTCCAGTTGTGTCCCCTTGTTTCTGTGTTCCCTCTCTGAAACAACCTGTCACTATCTACCTTGTCAATTCCCCGCAGTATTTTGTATGTCGTTATCATGTCTCCTCTGACCCTTCTTTCCTCCAGTGTTGTTAGTTCTATTTCCCTCAATCTTTCTTCATAAGACAGACCCCTGAGTTGTGGAACTAACCTTGTCGCAAACCTTTGCACTTTCTCCAGTTTCCTTACGTGCTTGACCAGGTGTGGGTTCCAGACTGGTGCTGCATATTCTAATATGGGCCTGACGTACACGGTATACAGTGTCTTGAACGATTCCGTGTTAAGGTAACGGAACGCTAATCTAAGGTTTGCCAGACGCCCATATGCTGCCGCAGTTATCTGGTTGATGTGTGCCTCCGGAGACGTGCTTGGCGTTATACTCACTCCAAGGTCTTTCTCCTTTGCCGAGGTTTGTAGCCTTTGTACGCCTAGCTTGTACTCTGTCAGCGGTCTTCTTTGCCCTTCTCCGATCCTCATGACTTTGCATTTAGAGGGATTGAATTCGAGAAGCCATCTGCTAGACCAGATGTCGAGCTTGTCCAGGTCTGTTTGCAGCCCTGCCTGGTCCTCTTCCGATGTGATTCTCCTCATTATTTTCACATCATCCGCGAATAGAGACACTTCTGAGTCTATCCCGTCCGTCATGTCATTTACATATTCCAGGAATAACACTGGTCCTAGGACTGACCCCTGCGGTACAACTGCTCGTCACAGGCGCCCACTGTGATACCTCACCACGCACCATGACCCGTTGTTGCCTCCCTTTGAGGTATTCCCTGATCCATTCCAGTGCCCTTCCTGTTATACCTGCTTGTTCTTCCAGCTTCTTTACTAATCTCATGTGAGGAACTGTGTCGAAGGCCTTCCTGCAGTCCAGGAAAATGCAATCAACCCACCCTTCTCTCTCCTGCCTTACCTCTGTTACTTTATCATAGAACTCTAGGAGGTTTGTTACACAGGATTTGCCTTCCCGGAATCCGTGCTGTCTGGTGTTTATTATCCTGTTCCGCTCAAGGTGTTCCACCATTCTTTTCCTGATGATTTTCTCCAGGACTTTGCACACTATACATTTAAGTGACACCGGTCTATAGTTTAGTGCCTCTTTTCTGTCTCCTTTTTTAAAAATGGGGACTACGTTGGCCTTCTTCCATACCTCAGGTAGCTGCCCAGTTTCAAGGGATGTGTTGAATATTATGGTAAGTGGCACACTCAGTACCTCAGCTCCTTCCCGAAGAACCCACGGGGAGATATTGTCCGGACCCCTCGCCTTTGAGGTATCGAGGTCACTGAGTAACTGCTTCACTTCCTCCTTAGTTGTGTGTATGCCCTCCAGCACTTGGTACATTCCTTGTTGGTGACGAACCATGTCCTGTCTACCCAGCTGCCTTCCTTCCTCCATTGTGAATACTTCCTTAAACCTCAAGTTGAGCTCCTCACATACCTCTTGATCATTACTTGTGAGTTCCCCATCTTCTCTCCTCAGCCTTATCACCTGGTCCTTGACTGTTGTCTTCCTTCTGATGTGACTGAACATCAGTTTCGGGTCGGACTTAACTTTCGATGCTATGTCGTTTTCGTACTGTTTCTGGGCCTCCCTCCGTACTTGTGCATACTCGTTTCTAGCTCTTCTACTAATCTCTTTGTTTACTTGGGTTCTTTGCCTTCTGTACCGTTTCCATTCTCTGATACTCTGAGTCTTTGCCTCCCTGCACCTTTGGGTAAACCAGGGGCTCTTTCTGGCCTTCCCATTTAAACCTTTGCCTCTGGGTATAAACCGTTCCTCTGCCTCCTTGCACTTTGCCCCTACGTATTCCATCATTTCATTTATTGTCAGTCCTTCCATTTCCCTTTCCCACTGAATGTCCTGCAGGAAATTCCTCATGCCCGTGTAGTTTCTTCTTTTAAAGTCTGGTTTGTCTCTATCGGTACTGTTTCCCCTCTCTACCTGTAGCTCTACTATGTACTCAAAGCTAAGCACCATATGGTCACTGGCTCCCAGGAGGCTCTCGTGCGTTATGTCTTCAATATCTGAGCTGTTCAGGGTGAATACAAGGTCCAGTCTTGCTGGTTCATCTTCTCCCTCTCTCTGGTCGTGTCCCTGACATGTTGGTGCATCAGGTTTTCCAGTACCACGTCCATCATCTTGGCTCTCCAAGTTTCTGGACCCCCACGTGGTTCATGGTTCTCCCAGTCGATCTCCCTGTGGTTGAAATCTCCCATGACCAGTAGCTTCGCCCTGCTCATGTGTGCTTTTCTTGCCACCTCCGCCAGGGTGTCCACCATCGCTCTGTTGTTCTCATCGTATTCTTCTCCTGGCCTCCTGCAGTTCTGTGGTGGGTTATACATCACTGCAATGATTATCTTATGCTCCCCAGACTGGATGGTACCTACTATGAAATCCCGTTCTCTACCCCCCTCCACTCCTACCATTTCCTCGAATCTCCAGCGGTACCTTAAAAGCAGTGCGACCCCTCCACCCCCCCTGCTCCTCCTATCTTTCCTCAGGATCTGATATCCCTGTGGGAAGATTGCATCTGTTACTGTCTCATTTAGTTTAGTTTCTGTGACCGCTATGATGTGTGTGTGTGTGTGTGTGTGTGAGAGAGAGATTGTGCATAATGAGAAATACATTAATGTGTGTGAAAGAATGTATGTGTGTTCACTTGTGAATCTTTCTCTGCCACAGCAGTTGAAGAGATTCACAAAAATAAAAAATAATCATTAATATTTATGAAAGTTTTCGTAAAGGTGGACAGACAGATTACCACACTCACACTCATCTACATGCAATTAAACTTTAATAAATAAACTTATTCAAAAGCAAAATTTTCATTGTGGTGAAGCTACGTAATGGTTACGTTCGTATCGCAAAGTTTTGTGTCTCTTCTGACGCAAACTTTGTGTGTCTTCTCCTGCAGTTCTACCCACCTGGACAACTAGGTTGAGTTGATGGTTAGGTTTGCGTGTGTTATTGGTAAATTTGTTTATCAGGGATTCTCGTCCCATTTCCTTCCATCGATTGTTAGTGCAGAGGTACTGCAGTTTGCGATTGAGTTTGATCTTCTGCTGGAGGTTGACTGTGGTGACTGTGCTGAGAATATGCTCAGCAGTGTGGTGGTGAACATGAAGATTGGTCCTCATATTCCTTGCAATTTAAAAGGATTGTGGGAGAGACTGTTGTGGAAGATGTTGTAGGAAAATACAGCATTATATAAGAGTAATATATCAAGATACAAGAATGGTAATGAACATGAAAGAAGAGTAAATTCTCAAGCAAGAACAGGACAGTAACAATTAACAACAGTAAAACATGAGAACAAAGAAGAAATACATGAGCAATACAGTAACACAAAAACTTTACTGAAAAACTCAAGAATCGTACGATAACATACAAAAAAGTACAGTAACTACAGCAACATAGCTGAGAAAAAATAAATTAATCATATTATAATTATAAAAAATAAATAGAAGTCCGAGATCTTCACTGAGCAACCTCTGCCTGGTGGGTGAGAGCTTGGTCTCGTCTAGCTGGTGGGAGAGTTGGGTGAGCGCTTGGTCTCGTCTAGCTGGTGGGTGAGTTGGGTCAGTGCTTGGTCTCGTCTAGCTGGTGGGTAAGTTGGGTCAGTGCTTGGTCTCGTCTAGCTGGTGGGTGAGTTGGGTGAGAGCTTGGTCTCGTCTAGCTGGTGGGAGAGTTGGGTGAGCGCTTGGTCTCTCTCGTCTAGCTGGCCTACTGTTCCAGGCTGTCTTGGTGGGTGGAATTAAAGGACGTAGTTTTCTGCGTGTCCCCTCCTGTAATTCCACCCACCTGGACAGTCTCTACAGTAGACCAGCTAGACAAGACCAAGTTCCCATCCAGCAAGGTCACTGGGGAGGGGCCAAAAAATCGCTGACCTTGGGGAAGTGGGGAACCACTGACTTGGGGAAGGCACCAAAAAAAATAAAAAATAATAAAAAAATCGGAACCTGGGGAAGTGAGGAAGGAAGGTCATCTGAGGGGACACAGGTGGACTTGTGGAGACATGGAACTAGGGAAAGCACCAAACAAATGAAAGTGGGGAGTGTGGAAGGGTTAACATCCGGGGGCCCACGGATGGAGACCCTGAAACATGACCCAGAAGAAGGTAACCAGAGAGAAGGCAAGTGATAAAGGGGAGTACCTTGGAAAAGTGGGAAAAGGAGAATACCTGAGGGGACACAGGTGGACTCCTGGACACATGGACCTGAGGGAAGCCCGAAGATGGTAGAGTGGGGGGTGGACCCTAAAGACGAACCACTGGCCTCCACGTGGCAGGGTCTGGTAACTCAGAGATAACTAACTCTGAGGCTGACAGTGGTCGCATATTTTTATTTTCATTTTATATCTCCAGGTCTCCCTGACGGCAGCCAAAGTTGTTGTATATTTCAGTGAGAGATGATAACACACACACACACACACACAATAACAACAACGACAACAACAACAAATTATCTAAGAAAATAAAATAAAAATAATCAGCTCAATAAATTCCATTTCGTAACAAAAAATAAAAAGTGTTTATGGTGACTGCTGCAACCTGGCCAGAACGACTCATCGTTAATTAACGTCTGTGATGCTTTGTTATGTTGTGATGTATTGTGAGGTACCTCCTGATATTGTGAGCTACCTCCTGATATTGTGAGCTACATCCTGATATTGTGAGCTACGTCCTGATATTGTGAGCTACGTCCTGATATTGTGAGCTACGTCCTGATATTGTGAGCTACCTCCTGATATTGTGAGCTACGTCCTGATATTGTGAGCTACCTCCTGATATTGTGAGCTACGTCCTGATATTGTGAGCTACGTCCTGATATTGTGAGCTACCTCCTGATATTGTGAGCTACCTCCTGATATTGTGAGCTACCTCCTGATATTGTGAGCTACCTCCTGATATTGTGAGCTACGTCCTGATATTGTGAGCTACGTCCTGATATTGTGAGCTACGTCCTGATATTGTGAGCTACCTCCTGATATTGTGAGCTACGTCCTGATATTGTGAGCTACGTCCTGATATTGTGAGCTACGTCCTGATATTGTGAGCTACGTCCTGATATTGTGAGCTACGTCCTGATATTGTGAGCTACGTCCTGATATTGTGAGCTACGTCCTGATATTGTGAGCTACGTCCTGATATTGTGAGCTACGTCCTGATATTGTGAGCTACCTCCTGATATTGTGAGCTACCTCCTGATATTGTGAGCTACCTCCTGATATTGTGAGCTACGTCCTGATATTGTGAGCTACGTCCTGATATTGTGAGCTACGTCCTGATATTGTGAGCTACGTCCTGATATTGTGAGCTACGTCCTGATATTGTGAGCTACGTCCTGATATTGTGAGCTACCTCCTGATATTGTGAGCTACCTCCTGATATTGTGAGCTACCTCCTGATATTGTGAGCTACGTCCTGATATTGTGAGCTACGTCCTGATATTGTGAGCTACGTCCTGATATTGTGAGCTACGTCCTGATATTGTGAGCTACGTCCTGATATTGTGAGCTACGTCCTGATATTGTGAGCTACGTCCTGATATTGTGAGCTACGTCCTGATATTGTGAGCTACGTCCTGATATTGTGAGCTACGTCCTGATATTGTGAGCTACCTCCTGATATTGTGAGCTACGTCCTGATATTGTGAGCTACGTCCTGATATTGTGAGCTACGTCCTGATATTGTGAGCTACGTCCTGATATTGTGAGCTACGTCCTGATATTGTGAGCTACGTCCTGATATTGTGAGCTACGTCCTGATATTGTGAGCTACGTCCTGATATTGTGAGCTACGTCCTGATATTGTGAGCTACCTCCTGATATTGTGAGCTACCTCCTGGTATTGTGAGCTACCTCCTGATATTGTGAGCTACGTCCTGATATTGTGAGCTACGTCCTGATATTGTGAGCTACGTCCTGATATTGTGAGCTACGTCCTGATATTGTGAGCTACCTCCTGATATTGTGAGCTACTCCTGATATTGTGAGCTACGTCCTGATATTGTGAGCTACCTCCTGATATTGTGAGCTACCTCCTGATATTGTGAGCTACGTCCTGATATTGTGAGCTACGTCTGATATTGTGAGCTACGTCCTGATATTGTGAGCTACTCCTGATATTGTGAGCTACGTCCTGATATTGTGAGCTACGTCCTGATATTGTGAGCTACGTCCTGATATTGTGAGCTACGTCCTGATATTGTGAGCTACGTCCTGATATTGTGAGCTACCTCCTGATATTGTGAGCTACGTCCTGATATTGTGAGCTACCTCCTGATATTGTGAGCTACGTCCTGATATTGTGAGCTACTCCTGATATTGTGAGCTACCTCCTGATATTGTGAGCTACGTCCTGATATTGTGAGCTACCTCCTGATATTGTGAGCTACCTCCTGATATTGTGAGCTACGTCCTGATATTGTGAGCTACCTCCTGATATTGTGAGCTACCTCCTGATATTGTGAGCTACGTCCTGATATTGTGAGCTACCTCCTGATATTGTGAGCTACCTCCTGATATTGTGAGCTACCTCCTGATATTGTGGGCTACCTCCTGATATTGTGAGCTACGTCCTGATATTGTGAGCTACCTCCTGATATTGTGAGCTACCTCCTGATATTGTGAGCTACGTCCTGATATTGTGAGCTACCTCCTGATATTGTGAGCTACGTCCTGATATTGTGAGCTACCTCCTGATATTGTGAGCTACCTCCTGATATTGTGAGCTACGTCCTGATATTGTGAGCTACCTCCTGATATTGTGAGCTACCTCCTGATATTGTGAGCTACGTCCTGATATTGTGAGCTACCTCCTGATATTGTGAGCTACCTCCTGATATTGTAGAGCTACGTCCTGATATTGTGAGCTACGTCCTGATATTGTGAGCTACTCCTGATATTGTGAGCTACGTCCCAATGAGCTACTCTGATATTGTGAGCTACGTCCTGATATTGTGAGCTACGTCCTGATATTGTGAGCTACGTCCTGATATTGTGAGCTACGTCCTGATATTGTGAGCTACGTCCTGATATTGTGAGCTACGTCCTGATATTGTGAGCTACGTCCTGATATTGTGAGCTACGTCCTGATATTGTGAGCTACCTCCTGATATTGTGAGCTACTCCTGATATTGTGAGCTACCTCCTGATATTGTGAGCTACCTCCTGATATTGTGAGCTACGTCCTGATATTGTGAGCTACCTCCTGATATTGTGAGCTACGTCCTGATATTGTGAGCTACCTCCTGATATTGTGAGCTACGTCCTGATATTGTGAGCTACCTCCTGATATTGTGAGCTACCTCCTGATATTGTGAGCTACGTCCTGATATTGTGAGCTACGTCCTGATATTGTGAGCTACGTCCTGATATTGTGAGCTACCTCCTGATATTGTGAGCTACCTCCTGATATTGTGAGCTACGTCCTGATATTGTGAGCTACCTCCTGATATTGTGAGCTACGTCCTGATATTGTGAGCTACCTCCTGATATTGTGAGCTACGTCCTGATATTGTGAGCTACCTCCTGATATTGTGAGCTACGTCCTGATATTGCTGCCATGGCTACAGTTTCTCACCTTTTGCCAATATTATTAAATGGTTTAATTTTAA
Source organism: Cherax destructor (assembly GCA_009830355.1). Taxonomy (NCBI): domain Eukaryota; kingdom Metazoa; phylum Arthropoda; class Malacostraca; order Decapoda; family Parastacidae; genus Cherax; species Cherax destructor. Next base: position 9,153 of record WNWK01056455.1, read on the forward strand.
CCATTAATTTCTTAATATAATTATTGTATATGTATAATAAAATACTGCCGCCTCGATGGCACAAATAGACAATAATGTCATACGAAAACAATATATAGAGTTTTCTAAGCAAAATTAACCCAAATTATTTTATCTCACCCAGTTATGAACTCCTTTACTATAGCATGGAACAGCTGATCTCTTCCAGCATTCACTTGGAAAACGGTAGACGAGAAATAAACAAATAAATCAGTAATAACATGAACATCTTCTTCTCAACATATTAAGATTAAAGTTCGACAACACTAAGATATGTGGAGAACCTGTTTAAATAACAGTCAAATAACTCTGAAACTCCTTAAACCTCTCAATAATTTCATGAACATTTTAACCATCAACGAATGCATGTTAACATATAATGAGACGTACACGAAGGATCTTAATGACAGCATCAAGTTAATGTTCCTGAGCCAACATCAAGAGCTCTCTTTATTGACTTTACCATCAAGCACCTTCACTAAGATCCAGTAAACCCACACCACCACCTACCCTGCATCTGGGTCAAGACCCAGCAAGGTCACACCAGTAAAACCACACCACTACCTACCCTGCATCTGGGTCAAGACCCAGCAAGGTCACACCAGTAAAACCACACCACTACCTACCCTGCATCTGGGTCAAGACCCAGCAAGGTCACACCAGTAAAATCACACCACTACCTACCCGGCAGCTGAGTTAAGAACCAGCAAGGTCACACCAGTAAAACCACACCACTACCTACCCTGTAGCTTGGTCAAGACCCAGCAAGGTCACACCAGTAAAACCACACCACTAGCTACCCTGTAGCTGGGTCAAGACCTGGCACTATATCTTCCCTGAACACTTCTTTGATCAAAAGTTCTTCTCTTACTTTATTCCAACTTTTAATCCATCCATCAACATGGTCTTAACCATTTTTGCTATGTGGTCAATTAATAATAGTAATTATTAATAATAATATTATTATTATTTTCATTATCCCACTGTACAGATGAGTAACACACCTTTACCTTTATTATCATGTTATTTTTGAGCAATATAACAATCAAAACTGAACAATGTTTCTATGGAGGACGGTCCAGGAAGGACGGTCCAGGAAGGACGGTCCAGGAAGGACGGTCCAGGAAGGACGGTCCAGGAAGGACGGTCCAGGAAGGACGGTCCAGGAAGGACGGTCCAGGAAGGACGGTCCAGGAAGGACGGTCCAGGAAGGACCCAACATTGTCTGTTATCTTTGATTATGAACTTGTGATTTGTTGCAGGAGGGTTACTGTGATTTTTGTTTTTCACATAATAATAATAAAATTCCAGAAAAAATAAAGAGGTAACTCACTTCTTTATAATTAGTATATTTATAACACAAAGCTGAGAGGTGGTGGCCAGACTGTGGGAGGGAAGGTCGGGGTTTTAATGGTACTCACCTCCACCTGGGAGGGAGGGTCGGGGTTTTAATGGTACTCACCTCCACCTGGGAGGGAGGGTCGGGTTTTAATGGTACTCACCTCCACCTGGGAGGGAGGGTCTGGGTTTTAATGGTACTCACCTCCACCTGGGAGGGAAGGTCGGGGTTTTAATGGTACTCACCTCCACCTGGGAGGGAGGGTCGGGGTTTTAATGGTACTCACCTCCACCTGGGAGGGAGGGTCGGGGTTTTAATGGTACTCACCTCCACCTGGGAGGGAGGGTCGGGGTTTTAATGGTACTCACCTCCACCTGGGAGGGAGGGTCGGGTTTTAATGGTACTCACCTCCACCTGGGAGGGAGGGTCGGGGTTTTAATGGTACTCACCTCCACCTGGGAGGGAGGGTTGGGGTTTTAATGGTACTCACC
>WNWK01056456.1:0-11000 GCA_009830355.1 Cherax destructor
TATTACAATATTGCATAACAGAAAATCTTCCATTTGGTTTGAATAAAATTCATTATGTGAATAAAAATCAAAATGGAATCCATTTGTAAAGACTGAAAATGTAACTAATGAACAGAGGAAATGTTAGTTTGTGCCAGGAATGCCTGCATTGTTTATTCTGCACCCTATTTTGAAATTGGAATATTTGAACTTTGAGTTAAATTGGCTAATTACCAATTTCCAATCACTTTATTTTGTAGTTGAAACAGTTGACTGGGCAATTTCTTGTGCTCAATCGATAGAATAGAAGTAATACTAGAAATAGCAAAGAATTTGGTCGACTGGAATAATGTAATTGGCCTAAAATGGGAGTCAAAGTTGGCAAAATCACCTATGGGTAAATATCGCTGACGCATCAAAATTCGCGAGAGCATAATTTTCGTCAATTTTCAATCAAATTTCTGTATTTTTTTGTTTTATTACCTTCAGAAAAAGATTCTCTACCATTTCATAAGAAAATAAGAATTTTTTTTTTTTTTTAAATTCTTGGGACACTGGCACACCCCTTCCAAAAATGGCCTTGGACCCTGAAAGGGTTAAATATAGATTTACATACAGAAAAGAATGACAAATAAATATAAAGCACTAATAGCATGTATAAATGAACATTTAACATCACACTTACCTTTATTGACGACTCTTGTTATGTATGGAAGTGAGAGAAGAGAGGAGGCGAGTGGACAAAATGCTTCAATATGACAATATCAACTCTACGGCTTATTTATCTATCACAATTCATCTAATATGACATAATAAACAATATTAATAGCATAGAAACATGATATATACTCTGGAATGAATAAAATATGTCATTACCTACAGGGAGGGAGTGGTGGTAGTGTTATTGTTGTTGGGTTTATAGCCACTGACCATAAGCCATACATAGTATAGCAGAAGCCACCACCACTACGTATTTACACTGAAACAATGTACAGTGGGACCGAGTAATCGAGAAAAAGGCACCATTCCAGAAGCCTGCTCATGCTATTACCGAACGAATTACTCCCTTTAAGAAATAATGTCAAGTAGGTTAGTCCATTTCAGACCCCCCAAAATACACTTACAAAAGCACTTACAATATTATACAGTGGTACCCCGGTTAACGATATTTTTCGTTCCAGAATGCTGTTCATGCCATTACTAAACGAATTTATCCCCATAAGGAATAATGTAAAATAGACTAGTCCTTTAGACCCCACAAAAATACACTAACAAAAGCATTTAAAAAAATAAACTTACATAAAGGGCGTAGTTTGGGGACCATCAAGCAACCGAGGTACCACTGTACATAATTTATAAATAAGAAATAATACACTTTACTCCTATAAATAAGAAATATTTACACTTTAATTTATAAATAATAAAGAGCTACACTAATTTATAAATAAGAAACATTTACACTTACCTTGGAGGAGCTGGAGTATGGCGGCGTTGTTCAGTGGCCCTATATACCTCAAACAACAAGTTTTGTGTCGCTATTTTTCTATTGCTTAATCGCTTAACTTACTGGCTACACTGTTAATGCTACACTTATCGCTGGCTGGTGCTATAGCCTTTATCAACTCCTGCTGCTTTAGTATCATAGAATCACTGAAGAAGGCAATAGTCTCCCTCTCTTCCTCCTCCACTTTCTTGGTACTTTTTGGTTACCATTTCTTTCTTTAATTCTATGGAGTTCTCACTTTCTTTACCAAAGGACTGGCACTAGAGCTTTGGGCCATGGTGGCTTATTTAGCAGTCACACACAATAAACAAGTGCCAAAAAAAAACATTGGATTATTACGATATGTTTGGTATGACCTCGCAGGATATGTTCACTCACCGAGAAACAACACTACACTGCCTTAGAATGACAAAAACAGAGCCAATATTTTGATGAAAAGAGTCACAAAACTGAAATCGGCTATAACAGAGATCAACGAAAATGGAGGGTCCACTGTACTCTGTATTGATACATAAATAATTGCTGACATTAAATCTAGTATTTGGTTTGAAGATGGGGTGATTGGTCTATGTTAGCTCATCAACACTTTGTTATACATATCCTCACTTATGAATGAGGCAATTAAGTACCAATTAAAGTTATACTATCAAAGGTAGTAGGTTGGTAGACAGCAACCAACCAGGGAGGTACTACCGCCCTACTAAAATGTGTGTGAAACATAAGCCTGTAATTGCTTTGGTATGATGTTAGGATTGCTGGTCTCTTTTCTGTCTCATAAACATGCAAGGTTGCAGGTATGCTCTGCTACTTCTATTTACACTTAGGTCACACTACTGCATGTACAAGCATATATATACTAACCCTTTGGTTTTTTCTTCCATTATTCTTCCTAGTTCTTCTGTTTGTTTATTTGCTTATCTCCATGGGGAAGTGGAACAGAATTCTTCCCTCCATAAGCTATGCGTGTCGTAAGAAGGACTAAATGAGGAGCAATGGGCTAGTAACCTTTTCTCCTGTATAAATTACTAAAATAAGATAAGGAAAACTATAAACGGATGTTTGAATGTGTGTGGATGTAGTGCAGATGATAAGAAAGAGATGATTGCTAATGTTATGAATGAAAAGAAGTTGATGTCCCTAGCCCTAAGTGAAACAAAGCTGAAGAGGGTAGGCGAGTTTCAGTGGGGAGAAATAAATGGGATTAAGTCAGAGTATCTGAGAGAGTTAGAGCTAAAGAAGGGGTAGCAATTATGTTGAAGGATCAGTTATCAAGAGAGTAGTGAGGGAACATAAATGTATAATTCAAGGATTATGTGGATTAAAATAAGAGTTGATGCGAAAAGTGGGTCATAATAAGTGTATATGCACCTGGAAAGAGAGGAGGTAGAGGAGAGAGAGAGATTTTTGGGAGATGTTATGAGTGTAAGAACTTTTGAGCCAAGTGAGAGAGTAATCGTGGAAAGTGGACCCAAATGCTGCCAAAGTAGGAGAAGTGTTTAGGAGGTGCTGGTAGGTAAGTTTGGGGTACCAGGAAATGATAATGAGGAGCATTTGATTGAACTTTGTATAGAAAGGGTTTGGTTATAGGAACACATATTTTAAGAAAAAGAGGATAAATAAGTATACAAGATATGATGTAGGGCGAAATGACAGTAGTTTGTTGACTACATATTGGAAAATAAAAGACTATTGGGTAGACTTCAGGATGTACATGTTTATAGAGGGGCCACAGATATATCAGATCACTTTTTAGTTGTAGCTACAGTGAGAGTAAAAGGTAGATGGATACAAGGAGAATGGAAACAGCAAGAAGAGAAAGTGAAGATTTATAAACAAAGGGAGGAGGCGTTAGGGTAAGATATAAACAACTGTTGGAGTGATAGATGGGTAGTGAGAATACAGTGGCCCCGGTTGCATCTCCAAACTGAACTTTTAAGGGGATTTTCTAGTTTTCAAGTGTATTTGGGGGGGGAAATAACTCCCACATACATTATTTCTTATAAGTAAATTCCGGGACTTACAGCACGGGAAAAATTTTGTTAAAAACCGGGGAATTTGTATAGGAATGGGTAGAAGAGGATGGGGAAGTTAAGAATATAGGAAAGGTTAGCATTTTTAGGTTTAAAAGTGGGTGCGGGAGGGAAGAAGAGAATTGGTGGTAAGATGTAAAGAGAGTAGAAGAGAGAAAAAGTTAATAGAGAGGTTTTTAAAAGTAGGATGCAAAAGGGAGGAGTATATAGAGAGAAAAGAGAGGAAGAGAGTGGTGAAGAATGTAAAAAGAGACCAAATGAGAGGATGAGTGGAGATCTTCAATAAATTTGTTGAAAATAAGAAAAAGTTTTGGAGGAGATTACTGTTGGAAAGCTAGTTGCATAAATTTTAGCCCCTTTCCCAAATTGGGGGAAATGGCTGGTAGGCCTAGAGGTGAGGGGAATGGGTCTGCGTGGTCAGTGTGGCAGTAGGAAAATTAGACCCAGTGGTGCATTGTGGGAAGCCATGTTAGTAAAACTTGTTCACCATGCCTCGCGTAAAAAACCCCTTTACCTGGGCGAATTGGAACACTTTTGTTCCCCGTGACAGTTCTAACACGAGGGAGTGTCAGTAAATGATTTAAAAGGTTGAGGAGGTTGTGACCGAAACTATAAACTATAATACCGGTAATATTGAGGAAAACCCAGACACCCTAAACCTTCCACCTGGGGTGCTGTGGCCTTGTTCATTTCAGTTGTACCAGAACGAAGGAGGAAACTCCTTACCCATATCCAGGACTCTGATGGAGCAAGGTGATGATAGTGATAGTGAATATGAACTCCAAGCTCTTAAAAACAGTTCCAGTAGCGAGAGTGGAGGGGGAAATTTTCCAGTGAAGCCAGATATACGACGGTATATGGCCTGGTAGCTGCCTTTGCTGTTCCAAGGGGGGAGTACATCTCGGAGTACATCCCTGGGCTTACAACAGCACAGATAGTAAAAATGAAGATGATAGTGTTGAAATTTGGGGATAGAAATGTGCATCATCTTTTTGGTGGTGGTGGTAGTGGGTGCCAGGCTGAGGCACCAGCAGGGGTTGCCGGGCCCCCCAGCCGCTGACTCACCCGACCTACAACAAAGGCCACCCCCACCTACCCACCCACCACACCAACCTGCACAACCACAACCTCCACAACCACCTGTCAATATCCAGTACCCACCAGCAGACCGCACCTGGGATTGGCAGGAAGCTGACAATTTTATTCCCAATCCCCATCAGTTTGATGAAAGTCAAAGTGGAATACGCCCGTAACGGAAACAAACCAGAACTGGAAAGTTTCGAGATTATTTTTGACGAACCCCTTGGAAATTTAACTCACAAACTAAAACACGATTCAAAGCGACGTCTGGGGGGACACCATGACCCGGGCAATCCACCCGTGGTATGAAAACCCCTGATGGAAATTATTGTCAGGAAAGCAACACAATACTACGAATACACCATGGCAAACACAATTTTCATAAAATCAGCTCAAAAAGTGAAAAGAAACTGTGGCTGAGATGTACTTTTGCCACAATAATGCTTATGCCACATTTTATAAGCACACAAATCATACTGGTCCAGCCCTGATTGTAACACCAGGTTCCCGTGATATAATATCAGTGAATCGATTTGTGCTACTGTTACGTATGTTACACTTCTCAGAAAAAACCAGGCCTGACAGAAACGACAGGTTAATAAGATTAGGAATGTGTTTTGTATCTGAAAAAGAAATTCAATATGCATTTTTCCCTTCAGAAGCTTGTTATTGATGAGTCATTGATTCTGTTCAAAGGTAAACTGTCACACAGTATATAATTTAAAAAGGAAACCTTTTATAAAGTGTTTTTTGCTTTTTGATTTAACATTCTTGTATTGAATTTTTGTGTTTAATTTGGGGTTATACATTCAAGATACCAGGAAGTTATTGGGATTCTGGTGATGGGTTAGAACAATGATGGAACCATATCTTGGTAAGGGGCATATATTATATACTGGTAACTGGTACACAAGCCCTCCTCGGTGATTTTTTGCGAGTGAACTTGACAGATGTGCATGTGTACAGCATGGAAATCGTAAGCATATGCCCAGGGTTCAATGCAGGCACTCGTAGAGGTGAGGTGCAGGCGTTTGCTGCCAATGACATCATGGCATTTCGTGGCATGACAAACGAGATGTCACACTGTTGTCAGTTCACCCTAACGAAATGAGACACTGGCAGGGTGAATAGAGACCAATGAACTCATTCTGCAAAACCTGCAGCTGTGATTGACTACACCCCCGCTATGCATTCAATGGACAAATGTGACATGCAGATTGGGCTCTGCTGATTGTGTTCGCAAGTTATAAGTGGTACATAAAGAGTTATATGGTACATAAAACTCTTTTCACATTCTGATATTTCCATGCTCAATGCTTTAATATTCATAAGTTGAAGACCACAAACAAACCACCATATAGTTAAATTTTGTTTGTCTGTCATCAGACAAATAATATTCAAGTACCAAGGAGCAACACCTGCAACAGAAAACCGCCCACTGGCTATCAACACCTACCCTCTTGTCTGAGGCCTGGTGATCACTTCCTAACAAAACTGCCTGCTACTGCTTGCAAGAAAAGGCTCAGGAAGAGGAGTTTTGTCTGTGCACATACAAAAACGCCCACAACAACGCAGAGACACTCGCTTTATGTGTGAAGAATGTAAACACCACTGCGCATGGAACCATGTTTCAAAGACTTCCCACAAGCTGCAGAACTTCTAGAAACATGTCCAGTGACTCTATATATGTATATATACCCTGTTTACTATATTTTTCTCTATTCCAGAATGCTGTTCAAGTGCCATTACCAAACGAATTTATCTCCTTAAGAAATGTTGTAAAATAGACTAGTCCTTTTAGACCCCCAAAATTACACTTACAAAAGCATTTAAAAATAAACTTACATAAAAGGGTGAGTTTGGGACCATCGTAAACCGGGGTACCACTGTATATGGTTGAACAATAGTAATAAAACAATATTTTCATTGTGTTTGTAATACGCTGAACAAAATAGTGAGAACAAAATTTATGCCGTTATTGTGTAATAATCAACGAAAGTGAATATTTGAAAAACAGCACTTATATTGGTCTCACAGGCCATAAAAGTTATTTGAAAAAAATTAAAATCAATAAGAAAACAACTCCAATTGTTAAAAATAAAGACACGTCAACCGGAAGTCAAAGGATGCTGCCGTAAGCGGTTCAATTCCAGTCAACTTCAATCCTCTATATCTTGGTAAGTAATGATCGAAAAATTTTTTAGCCTATTAGATTTAGAAAAAAATATCATTTCATAATTTTTTTTTTTTTTTTTTAAATTCTGTGACCCTGAGAATGAGGATTCGGAGAGGGCCTTGCGACCCTGAAAGGGTTAAATGGAGAGCTAGAGGTATCAGGAAGATGGGGGAATATTTTAAGGAATTGTTAAATGTTGATGAAGATAGGGAAGCTGTGATTTTGAGTATAGGGCAAGGAGGGAATAACATCTTATAGGAGTGAGGAAGAACCAGTTGTGAGTGTGGGGGAAGCCTCGTGGAGGCAGTCAGTAGAATTAAAGAGGGTAAAGCAGCTGGGATCGATGGGACAAAGATAGAAATGTTAAAGGCAGGTGGGGATATAGTTTTTGAGTGGTTAGTGTTTTTATTTAATAATGTATGGAAGAGGGTAAGGTACCTAGGGATTGGCAGAGAGCATGCATAGTTCCTTAGTATAAAGGCAAAGGGGACAAAAGATAGTGTAAAAATTATAGGAAATAAGTCTGTTGAGTATACCTGGTAAAGTGTATGGTAGAGTAATTATTGAAAGAATTAAGAGTAAGACGGAGAGCAGGATAGCAGATGAACAAGGAGGCTTTAGGAAGGGTAGGGGGTGTGTAGACCAAGTGTTTGCAGGAACATATAGGTGAACAATATTTAGATAAGGGTAAAGAGGTGTTTGTGGCATTTATGGATTTGGAAAAGGCATATGATAGAGGACAGGGGGCAATGTGGCAAATGTTGCAAATGTATGGAATAGGAGGTAGAAGGTTGAAAGCAGAAAAGTTTTACGAGAATAGTGAGGCTCAGGCTAGAGTATGTAGGCTTAGAGGGAGATTATTTCCAGTAAAAGTAGGCCTTAGACAGGGATGTGATGTCACCATGGTTGTTCAATATTTATAGATGGAGCTGTAAGAGAAGTGAAATGCTCGGGTGTTGGCAAGATACTACAAGTTAAAAGATAAAGAATCTAACACAAAGGGAGTTGTACAGCTAAGCCCTTGCTGATGACACTGTGCTTTTGAGGGATTCTGAAGAGAAGTTGCAGAGGTTTGTGGATGAGTTTGGTAGGGTATGTAAAAGAAAGAAATTAAAAGTGAATATAGAAAGAGTAAGGTGATGAGGATAACAAAAATAAATAACGGAAGATTGCATATCAGATTGGAGGGAGAGAGGCGGAGGAGGTGAATGTGTTCAGATATTTGGGAGTGATGTGTCAGCAGATGGGTCAATGAAGGATGAGGTGAATCACAGAATTAACAAGGAGAAAAAGGTGAGTGGTGCACTGAGGAGCTTAGGAGACAGAACTTTATCCATGAAAAAAAGCAAAGAGGGAAATGTATGAGAGTATAGTTATACCAACACCTTGTATGGGTGTGAGACATGGGTTGTGAATGCTAAAAACAAGGAGAAGGCTGAGGCAGTGGAGATGTCATGTCTGAGGTCAATGTGTGGTGTGAATATAATGCAGAGAATCCGTAGTTTGAAGATTAGGAGGGGGGATTCCAAAACTATTACTCAGAGGGCTGGGGGAGGGATTGGGATGGTTTGGAAAGGAGAGAGGATGGAACAAAAAAAATGACCAGGTATAAACTTTAAAAAAAGGGAAAGGGGGAAATGGGGCCCAGAAAAATTTGGAGGGGGGGGTAAAGAAGGTTTTGTGTGAGAAGGGGGTTGGACCTTTCCCGCAAGCATGCGTGATCGTGTTAGATAGGGTGAATGGAGGCAAATGGTTTTTTGGACTTGACATGCTGTTGGGGTGGAAGGAACATTTTTGAAAAGGGGTTCAGGGAAACCGGGAAAGGCCCGGGCTTGAGTCCTGGAGATAGCAAAAAGTGTCTGCACTCTGGAAAGGCGGGGGTTAATGTTGCAGTTTTGGCTGTAGGGAAGCACGTCGGGGAAGACAGTGATGGAGTGAGTGATGATGAAAGTTTTTTTTTGTTGGGCCCCCCCCCTTTTGGGGGGGGAAACGGCCATGTGTTAATAAAATACTGCCAAACCACCGCAATTAAAAAAAGCATGAAATACGGAAATTCCTGGTACAATACCATCTTATTAGACAAAAAACTTTTATACACTTAAAAAAACTATGCTTTTATCTAACAGTTCCCAAGTAAATATATCCCGTCAGTACTAAAATTTTATGAAAAAAACCCAAAAACTGTCCAATAGGTCCACCAAGCAGGCCACCAACAGTTTTAGTCACACCAGCAATTACTCCACCAATGACGCTCTTTTTTCATGGCCTTTACGTAGCTCCTCTTTTTCCCCAAAGGCCCCAACCAGGTTTTACCATCTTTACTGATTGCCATTGTTTTATTTTACTGTAATCCTGGAAAAAAAAAGTGAGGCCCTTTTAAAGGGTCTAGGAAAGAAAGTTTTTCTTGTGGTAATAATAAAAAAACTTCAGTGGGGCCCCCGGTTTCATAATTTTTTTTTTCCCGAATGCTGTTCAAGGGGCCATTCTTAAAAAGAATTTATTCCCCTAGGGAAAAATGTAAAGTAGACTAGTCCTTTTTGACCCCAAAAAAACACTTACAAAAGCATTTAAAAAAAATACACTTACATAAAGGGGAGTTTGGAGCAGGACGAACACCGGGGTCCACTGTACATTAAAAGTAATGAACAGCCCACCCACAGGATGCGACCAACAATAACTGACTAATACCCAGGTACCTATTTACTGTTACCTTTTTAAGGGGCGCTCCTTGTCGCGGTAAAGAGGCACGGTCTGAGGAATTGGACCTCTTGGTCTTCTTCCTCAGACCGAACTTAATTCCCCCCCAATCCCCCTCCCTTTTCCCCCATCTTCCCTTTTCTCCTCCTCCTCATCCCTCCCTTATTTCCTTCCCATTTTACCCTGTGAGCTTCCACAGGCATTCTGGTTCCTAGGTGGGGGGAAGGGTACCGTGGTCCATTCCATTCCGTTGAGGTTCTTGGCAGTGGTGTAGTTTGCCATGGAATCTGGATCACCTGGGGATGTTCCGATCCTCTCCAGTCTCCCGGGGGTGGCTTGGGTATCTTTCGGGCGACGGGTGTATCTCTGAGGCCACCTTCGATTCCGAGGGGGGTGGGGGAGGTATGCTTTGTGGTGGGTATCTGCCGCCTTCTTTTGTCCACTGGCTCGGTGGATGTGAGGTTGCTATCCCGGATTGCTGGTTTACTGGCATGAAGGGTATGGATGGCACGGGTTCCATGCAGCATCTGCACTACTTGCCGTGTTGAGGTCCTCTTTTGGGGGCAGAGGGGATTTACACCCCTTTCATTCCTCCTAGGAGCTATTCCTCCACGTTCCCCCCTTTTTTATTCTTTTTTCTTTTCTTTTTTTTTTTTATTAAAAACAAAAAGAAAGAAGTAACCTAACCATGGATGACCCAATCCGTGAACCTACTACCCCCGGGCCCCTTCCTGATACCACACCCAGTTCTGACCCTACCCCGTTAATGGACAACTCTTCGGACACCTCCAATACCCCTGTACCTCTTCTGGTGCCGGTTCGTCACCTGCTTCAGGTACCGGTTCCGACCGCCCTTTTGACACGTCTGACCTTTGCTCTTCTCTGACCTTGATTCCGGCCCGGTGGTCTGGTGGCTAGAGCTCGCTTCACACACGGAGGGCCCGGGTTCGATGCCCGGCGGGGGGAAACATTTCGACGTGATCCTTACACCTGTTGTCATGTTCACCTAGCAGCAAATAGGTACCCGGGTGTTAGTCGACTGGTGTGGGTCGCATCCTGGGGGACAAGATTAAGGACCCCAATGGAAATAAGACAAGACAGTCCCGATGACGCACTGACTTTCTTGGGTTATCCTGGGCTAACCCTCCGGGTTAAAAATCCAAAGAAATTTTATCTTATCTATGGTGCGGTAATTCTTGGATTGCTCGCCCGTCCCACATCGGACCACCTCCAGTCCCACATCCAAACGACCAAGACCCTTACATGACGATTCGACACTTCATTCTCATTCATCTAGAAATGACCAGCTCCACGCACTCCCTTTAAAAACACTTTGTTTCACACTACTCAATGGACAAAGTTTTTTACTCTAAGACCAACTTCTCCAACTACCTATCTTTCCGATCATAGTATTGGTAAGGCTCTCCTATGCCTTGTAGGTAAAGATATCTCATTTCACGCCCCAAGAGCGGCACTCGCATCATCATGGTCCAGAATGCTGGCCAAGCTCGCGATCTTTCTCTCCTTATACCTG
>WNWK01056457.1:0-10999 GCA_009830355.1 Cherax destructor
GAGCAATTAAAAGGCTTAAGCCAGTGGCACTGATGTCTCATAAAATTCTTGGAATGAAGTTCAAGACGCAAGATTTCTAAACATTTGAAATACAGCAGTTGCACAACCGGCAACAAGTTTAGAGCTGGTCTTTCCTCCTCTACAATTGCTGGACCATTATGACATGGTCTTGGATGCACTGGAAGACAAAATGCAGATGTAGTATACACAGACTTTTGCAAAAACCTTTGACATATGCTCTCATGGTATAATGAAAAATGCCAAGGGAATAACTGGGAAAGTGGGCAGATTTATATTGAACTTTGTAACAGATAGAACAAAGAATAAGAACAAAAATTCTCAAGGCGCAGTTGCGTTCGCTCTGATTCGCTTTCTCATTTTCATATCCAACATAGAGCTATAAATCATAGCACTGTATCATCCTTTAGAAATAAAAATAACTGTGAAAGTGGCATCCATTGAGGACAATGAATCTTCAAAGGTGGTAAAAACAGATCATCCAGTAGGTCACAGACAACTATGATGTTCACTGAGGACAATTTAATTCCATTAATAAAAATTGAGTAAATAAAATTGAACTTAGCTATATAATAAACTCAACTTACTGGTGGTGTGGAATATCAGTGTGGCGGAATTGGTGATAATGTTAATCTCGTATTCAACAATTAAACCATTTTTTCATCACAACAAGAAAACGTATTTCTGTCACATGTGCAACATTTAGGTATTATTGGGAACATTTATCCTGTACAGTAAGTGGCAGATATGGAGACAGTAGAAGCAGTGGAGAGGCAAAGATGTCATCAGTCCGTCAACCTTGAGATAGGTTGAGCTTAACCCATCTCGGCCTCGAGATGGGTTAAGCTTCATGATCTTGAACAGTGTAAACCTGAAGCATAAAAATGGGGCTCTTTATAATGCCTAAGGTGAGTTTTAGATTGTTCAAGACTTTGAAGTTTCAATAAAGTATCACTTCACTTCAGTAAAGTAATACATCTCCAGGCTGAGGGACTGACCCCCACACTACTTCAAAGTTTATGGACTGATTACATCATTATTACCTCTCCACAGCTTCTGCTGCCTCTATATCTCCACCTCTGTATTTGACTGATGAAGATTACTGTCTATGCAAAGTGTTTCAGAATAAAGATACCTAACTATTACACACGTGTCTTATCTACTTGTCAGTATTGTATACCATTATTATGATATATGACAAGAATAGTGCAGAAGTGCACCATAAGTTTATAATAGTTACATATTAACATTGAAAATTTGAAGGTAATCAGAAGAGGTATTCTACGAGTTACCACATGGTCCATTTTCAATAAAAATGACAAATTAGGACATAGACCTAAACCGACTAAGAAACACCAGCTTTGAAGCCAGACTGTAGATGCATTCTCTTAGTATCAAGAGACCAGTATCCTAAAATACACAGCACATTAAGTTTAAAGTCTCACTAGATAAATTGGCACATTAAAAACTACACAACCTAAAATCAAAGTAAAGAAAGCTTTGAGAGATCGCATCAGCAGTAAAAGTTTGATGCCTGCCAGAAGATACATTCTCCAGTTATTACAGAGGATCCAACAAAACTTACACTTACAGAGCATGAAAACCCCAAAAAAGTTCATCCAGTGCATACGTTTTCAGAAATAAAGCTTGATATCAAGAAGTATAAATAACAGGAGTCCTCAGGTTGTTCTTCAACTCTATATATCGTTAGTTAGGCATCATAAGAACATAAGGAGAAACACTGCAGCAGGCCTGTTGGCCCATACTAGGCAGGTCCTTCACATTCCATCCACTAACAAGATATTTGTTCAACCCAATCTTAAATGCTATACCTTTGATATACCTTTGAAGAGTTTCGAGAGTATCTACTCTCTGAGCCCGGCCATGGGCCAGGCTCGTCTGGTGCTTGCCTGGTCAACCAGGCTGTTGCTGTTGGAGGCCCGCTGTCCCACATATCCATCACAGCCTGGTTGATCTGGCACCCGATGAAATCTTGTCCAGTTCCCTCTTGAAGGCTTTACACTGGTTCCAGCCATGTTTCGGATATCTTCTGGTAAGATGTTGAATAGTCTGGGAATAGTCTGCTACCCAAAATAAGCTTTGATAATTCTATTTACCATGAGCAATCCCCACTCAAATCCAACCCCTCTCACTCATGAATTT
This sequence comes from Cherax destructor, assembly GCA_009830355.1. Lineage (NCBI taxonomy): Eukaryota > Metazoa > Arthropoda > Malacostraca > Decapoda > Parastacidae > Cherax > Cherax destructor. The sequence goes on from WNWK01056457.1 coordinate 2,182, forward strand.
ATCCAACCTAAATTTGAAACTACCCAAGGTCTAGCTTCAATAACCCCACTAGGCAGACTGTTCACTCATCAACTACCCTTTTCCAAACCAATACTTTCCTATATCCTTTCTAAATCTAAACTTATCTAATTTGAATCCATTATTGCGGGTTTCTCTTGGAGAGATATTTCAAGACCTTATTTATATCCCCTTTGTAAATACCCATTTTCCACTTGTATACCTCGATCATGTCTCCCTCATTCTTCGTCTTACAAGTGAATGTATTTTGTCTTCAATCTTTCTTCATACGGAAGATTTCTAATGCTATTATTAATTTAGTCATTCTACGCTGAATGTTTTCTAACGAATTAATATCCATTCTGTAATATGGAGACCAGAACTGAGCTGCGTAATCTAGGTGAGGCCTTTAACGATGTATAAAGCTGTAATATAACCTCTGGACTTCTGTTCCTTACACTTCTTGATATAAACCCAGTAATCTGTTTGCCTTATTACGTACGCTTAGGCATTGCTGTCTTGGTTTAAGGTTGCTGCCACCATAACCCCCAAGTCCTTTTCGCAATCTGTATGGCTAAGTTCTACGCCATTCAACTTATAAGTGCTTTGGGGTTTTGGACACTCCCGAGCTTCAGAACCTTGCATTTATCTACATAACTGCATCTGCCACTTTTTTGACCAGAATTTAGTTTGTCTAAATCCTCCTGAAGTTCCCTGACATCTACGTTAGAATCAATTATCCTACCTATCTTCTGTCATCGGCGAATTTGCTCATATCACTAGTAAATTTTCTCATCAGGTCATTGATATATATTATAAACAACAACGGGCTAAGACTGTCCCTGTGGACACCACTTGTTACAGATCCCCACTATTTAACCCCATTTATGCACACTGCTTCCTATTGGAGAGCCATGACTCGATCCATGACAGCACTTTTCCCCCAATGCCGAGCTGCCACTTTCTTTAACTGTCTCTGGTGCGGTACTCTATCAAAAGCCTTACTAAAATCTAAATAAACAATATCGAATTCTTTATCGTGATCAACAGCCTCAAAAGCTTTAACAAAGAAGGTTAATAAATTAGATAGGCAGGAACGGCCCCTCGTGAATCCATGCTGATATTATTAATCAAATTAGGTTATCTAAATGGCTTCTAATAATATCAGCTATAATTGACTCTAGTAATTTGCCTACAATTGAGGTCAGGCTTATTGGGCGGTAATTTGAGGTAGTGACTTGTCCCCTGCTTTAAAAATAGGAATTACATTAGCCATCTTCCCATATCAGACACTACACTTGTTTGAAGAGATAAATTAAAAATGTTAGATATTGGTTCACAAGTTCCATTTTGCATTCCTTAAGAACCCTTGTAAAAAGCTCATCAGGACCCGGCGATTTATTTTGTTTGACGGTCTACTTGTTTTCATAATATTTTGCTATGACTTGATATTACATAATTTATCTTCTTCAGGACTCTAAAAATTAATTACTGGGATATTATTAGTGTCTTCCTGTGTGAAAACCGAGAAAAATAATTATAAAAAGAGCACATATCATTCTCATTGTCAGTAAGATGCCCAGAGTTATTTTTAAGGGGACCTATCTTATCCTAACTTTTGTTCTATAAACCTGGAAAACTTTTGGGTTATTTTTTGAATCCCTTGCAACTTTTAATTTCATATCCCGTTTGGCTTTTCTTATCCCTTTTAACGTCCCTCTTAATGTCAGTATACTGATTTATAAGATAACCCTCACCTTATTTATCCCTATAAATTCCTTTCTTCTGCCCTAAAAGATATTTGAACCTATTATTCATCCATTTTGGGTCATTTCTACTTGATATAATTTCTTTATACGGGATAAATGTTCTTTGGGCAGCCTGATGTTTAAGAAAGCTGTCATTGATAGCTTCTTCGTTACCCAGTCCACAGTTGATAATGTTCTCTAAGCCCATTATAATCTGCTAAGCGAAAGTCTGGGACTGTTACTGAATTATCCTACTATCATACATCCATTCAATGCTAAAGGTAATTGACTTGTGGTGCTTGTGCAGAGCCTCTGTAATTTCTAAATTATTAAAAGGGTTCTTGTTTGCCGAACCAAGTCAACATTATGCTGCCTGTTATGGTCACTGTTTACAGAATGGATATAAATGCACTGGAAAACGCAAGGGGTCAAAGTTGATCCAGTATAGAAATCTTTCCTCAGGATAAAAAAATTGGATCTTTCTACATAAGAACATAAGAAAAGGAACACTGCAGCAGGCCTCACCAGCAAGGAAGACCATCCTCCTTTTGACTGACCCCATTAACCCTTTCATAAACTCCGGAGTCGGTCACTTCCTAAAGTACCCATCTGACCTAGTGCACAACAGTCATCCAACTCCACCCCCCACCCCACCTATGTTTATCTCCTTTTTTAAAACACACAACGTCCCAGCCCTATGAGGTATCGGGAGTTTGTTCCACTCATCCACAACTTTATTACCAAAAAGGCTTTCCTATACCCTTTTAATTTGAACTTTCCAACTTGAAACCATTGCTGCGATCCCTTCTTGGTTGGATATTTTCAACGGTTTTACCCCTTTATTTATTCCTGTTTTTCCATTTATACCCTCAATCATTCCCCCTAATTCTACGCCTTTCTAGAGAGTGCAGATTCAAGGCCCTCAGTCTATCTTTTAGGAAGATTTCTGATAATGGGATAACTTTGTGATCCTCCTCTTCTTTTCCATGCATTTATATCCATTCTGTAATAACAAAAGAATTATAATGTAAATGATAACAAAGATATATAGGTTAAGAACAACCCTGAGGACTTCTATTATTTATCTTCTTGATATGAAGCCAAGGTTCTGTTGCTTTATTGGGAAAATTATGCACTGTTGTCTTGGTTTCAATTCTGCTAAACAGAACTCTAAATCCTTCTCGCAATCAAAAGTATTAAGATCTACAATTCGTTTCAATGGGATGGTTATTGTCCTGCCCAACATTTAGCTTTTGCATTTGTTTCATTAAACTCATCTGCCATTTCCACCAGATCAGTCTATTCAAATATCTGGAGTACTTAATGTCCTCATTAGTTTGAATTGGACGGCCTATTTTGGTAAACTACAAATTTATGTTGCTTTTATTCCCTCATCTATGTCGTTTTGTAAATTGTAAACAACAGGGGCCCCAAATTGACCCCTTGGGACCCCCGCGAGACGTGCCCCCATTCTGATTTCTCCCCATTTATGAAACTGCCGCCTTTTGTCAACCTCCTCTACCCTGAAAAAAATTTTGGAACTCTTCAAGCCTTACAAGTCCATATACTATCATTTATTACCATGATCTACCCCTCAAACACCTTAGGAAAAGTTAGTAAATTTGAAGAAGAAACTGTTGCCTGGCAATTATTGATTCCATAAATTTACCAACTTTGGAGGTAAACTTTTTCTATAGTTCGAAGCTAAGGACCTTCACCGCCTTGTAAATAGGTATTAATTTTTCCCTTTTCCACTTGTCTGGCACTATGTAGTTTGTAGTGATATATTGAAAGATTTGCCAAAGGTTTGTAAGTTTCTTTTACATTCCTTTAAAATCCCAAACAGTTCATCAGGGCCTGGGGTTTGTTGGTTTTAATTTTTATTTGTCGGGACCATGTCACTGTTACCCCAATCGGCATAGTCTATTATCTTCCTGTTCTAATAATTTATTATTTCTGGAATTCCCCAGTATCTTCCTGAGTAAAAACTGAGAGGAAGTATTGAAAATTTACACATATCCTTATCACTGTCTGTGATCTGTCCTGACTACTCTTAAGTGGGCCATCTTGTCCTTAATCTTCTTCAGAACCTGAAAGAACCCTTTTGGGTTAGCTTCGAACCTTGGACCTTACCTCATAACTTTTTGCTTTTCTTATTCCTTTTTTTTATTTCTCTCTTTAATTGAAAATATTGATTTCTTATCTGTCCATTCCTCTTTTGATACGCCTATTTCCCTTCTTTTGACCAATGAGGTGTTTTAATCTTTGTTCATCCATTTAGGATAATTTTTGTTAGATCTAATTTCCCTACAAGGAAAAAAGTTGTATGGGAGTGAACTAGCTCTGAAAAGTCATATTGGCACCAAAAAACCACCTACTTGACCCATATCAGGTCACCCCATTAGCCCTGGTAATTTCTCAGCCCCAGAAGTCCAAGGAAATCTGAACAAACGATTGCAGTTACCTGGGTAATTCCATGTTTTGAAACTAAATGATTTGTGATGCTTTCCCCAAGCACTTCATTAACCTAAGATTATTAATTAGTGATTTTGGTTTAAAACCAAATCAACAAGTTCACCTCTAGTTTTCTGCCAAACTGTTTTAAAAAACAACCTGAACCATCAAGAAAGTCACTAGACTCGATTACCTGTCACATTGTTCCAATCAATTTTCAAAGAAAATCTCCCATTAACAAACATTTTCATACTAGAGCCTTATAATTTCGTCCCATAGCAGCTTATGCCTCCTATCAGGCTTGGGGGCCTGTAAATCACCCAAAAATAAATTTTCCGACCCTCAGAAACTGAGCCAAACAAATTGTGTCGGATATTTTAATCTTATATCTTGTCTAACACAAAATTTAAATTATCTCTAATACATCCCATCCACCACCCTTCCGTTGACCCTATCAGTGTGGAATAGCTTATAACCCTTTGTTCACCAAAGGCTTTCTATTTAGGCGTAGAATTGGGGGATATGATTGGGGTGTATAAATGGAAAACAGGAATAAATAAAGGTAATGTAAATAACTGAGAGAGGACTCGCAATGGTTAAGCTGGAAAATTTAGATTCGAAGGGATATAAAAACAATGGTTTGGTAGGTTATTATTTTTATTATTATTTCAATTAAGTCTTAAATTATATGAATGGGAGGTAATAAGGTTTCTTGTAGAAGATTTGGTGCTTGGCTTTGGTTCTGAATACAGTGGTGTGTGTGTGTGTGTGTGTGTGTGTGTGTGTTTGTGTGTGTGTGTGTGTGTGTGACCTTTTCCCCGACTTTGTTTTCCCCTTCCCATGCTTTTTAACACTTGTGTACCATCCTCTCAACACTTGTATGTCCATCACTCTCAGCACTTTTTATGTACCATCACTCTCCCGCACTTGTATGTACCATCACTCTCAACACTTGTATGTACCATCACTCTCAACACTTGTATTACCACCCCTCAACACTTGTATGTACCATTCACTCTCAACACTTGTATGTACCACCTCCCACTTGTATGTCCATCCCTCAACACTTGTATGTACCATCACTCTCAGCACTTTTTTTACTTACCATCCCCCTCTCAACACATGTACCATCACTCTCAACACTTGATGTACCATCCCTAACTTGTTTTGTACCATCCTCTCAACACTTGGATGTCCATCCCCTCTTCCCCGCACTTGTTTGTACCATCACTCTCAACACTTGTGTCCACACTCTCAACACTTGTATGTACCATCACTCTCACATTGTGTCCATCACTCTCAGCACTTGATGACCATCTTCACTTTTCCCTTTAACACTTGTATTCCATCACCCCAACACTTGTATGTCCATCACTTCAGCCACTTCCAAAATTTTATGTACCATTCCCCTTTTCCAACACTTGTATGTACCATCCTCTCAACACTTGTATGTTCCATCCTCTCCCAAAACTTGTATGTACCATCCTCTCAACACTTGTAAAGTACCATCATCTCAACACTTGTATGTCCATCACTCTCAACACTTGTATGTCCACCCCTCTCAACACTTGTATGTACCATCACTTAGCACTTGTATGTACCATCACTCTCAACACTTGTATTACCATCACTCTCAACACTTGTATGTCCATCACTCTCAGCACTTTTATACCACCCCCTCAACATGTATTCACCACCTCAAACTGTTCCAGCACTTCAACACTGTTCTAGCACTCTCAACACTGTTCCAGCACTCTCAACATTGTTCCAACACTCTAACATTGTTCCAACACTCTCAACACTTTCCAACACTCTCAACATTGTTCCAACACTCTCAACATTTTTCCAGACCTCAACATGTTCACACTTACTGTTCAACATGTTCCAGCACTCTCAACATTTTTCCAGCCTCTCAACATTGTTCCAACCAACTTCCCAAAACCCTGTTCCAAACTCTAACATTATTCCCAAAACTCTCAACACTGTTCCAACACTCTCAACATTGTTCTAACACTCTCAACACTGTTCCAGCACTCTCAATATTGTTCCAACACTTTCAACACTGTTCCAGCACTCTCAACATTGTTCCAACACTCAACACTGTTCCAGCACTTCAACATTGTTCCAACACTCTCAACACTGTTCCAACCTCTAACATTGTTCCCAACACTCTCAACACTGTTCCAAATTTTCAACATTGTTTCCAACACTCTCAACACTGTTCCAGCACTCTCAACATTGTTCCAACACTCTCAACACTGTTCCAGCACTCTCAACATTGTTCCAACACTCTCAACACTGTTTCAGCACTCTCAACATTGTTCCAACACTCTCAACACTGTTCCAACACTCTCAACACTGTTCCAGCACTCTCAACATTGTTCCAACACTCTCAACACTGTTCCAACACTCTCAACACTGTTCCAGAACTCTCAACACTGTTCCAATACTCTCAACACTGTTCCAACACTCTCAACACTGTTCCAACACTCTCAACACTGTTCCAACACTCTCAACACTGTTATAGCACTCTCAACACTGTTCTAGCACTCTCAACACTGTTCCAACACTGTCAACATTGTTCCAATACTCTCAACACTGTTCCATCACTCTCAACATTGTTCCAACACTCTCAACACTTTTCCAGCACTCTCAACATTGTTCCAACACTCTCAACACTGTTCCAACACTCTCAACACTGTTCCAACACTCTCAACACTGTTCCAACACTCTCAACACTGTTCCAACACTCTCAACATTGTTCCAATACTCTCAACACTGTTCCAGCACTCTCAACACTGTTCCAACCCTCTCAACACTGTTCCAACACTCTCAACATTGTTCCAACACTCTCAACACTGTTCCAACATTCTCAACATTGTTCCAATACTCTCAACACTGTTCCAACACTTTAAACACTGTTCCAACACTCTCAACACTGTTCAAACACTCTCAACACTTTTCCAACACTCTCAACACTGTTCCAGCACTCTCAACACTGTTCCAGCACTCTCAACATTGTTCCAACACTCTCAACACTGTTCCAACCTCAACATTGTTCCAACACTCTCAACACTGTTCCAACACTCTCAACACTGTTCCAGCACTCTCAACATTGTTCCAATACTCTCAACACTGTTCCAACACTCTCAACACTGTTCCAACACTCTCAACACTTTTTCCAGCACTCAACACTTTTTCCAAACCTCAACACTGTTCCAGCACTCTCAACACTGTTCCAGCACTCTCAACATTGTTCCACACTCTCAACACTGTTCCAACAATCTCAACATGTTCCACACTCTCAGCATTGTTCCAGCACTCTCAACACTGTTTCCAACCTCTCAACACTTTCCAACCCCATCTCAACATTGTTCCAACACTCTCAACACTGTTCCAAATCTCTCAACATGTTCCAAACTTCCAACATTTGTTCCAACACTTCAACCTGTTCCCAACACTTCAACATTGTTCACAACACTCTCCAACACTTTCCAACACTCTCAACACTGTTCCAACACTCTCAACACTGTTCCAACACTTCAACACTGTTCCAACACTCACTCAAATCACTGTTCCAACTCTCAACATCTGTTCAACACTCTCAATACTGTTCCAACACTCTCAACACTGTTCCAACACTCTCAACACTGTTCCAATACCCCAACACTGTTCCAACACCCCCATTGTTCCAAATTCAACACTGTTCCAACACTCTAACATTGTTCCAACACTCTCAACATTGTTAAACTCTCAACCTGTTTGACCCCAACATTGTTCAACACTCTCACACTGTTCCAACCCTCAACACTGTTCCAACACTCTAACACTGTTCCCAAAACTCTCCAAAAGTTTACTCTCAACCGTTCCAACCCTAACATTGTTCCCAAAAACTCAACACTGTTCCAGCATCTCAACACTGTTAACATTCAAAATTGTTCACACTTCAAATGTTCCACCTCCAACACTGTTCCTTCCTCTAACATGTTTCCCAAAACTCTCAACACTGTTCCCAAAATCTCAACACTGTTCCAACATCCCCACTGTTCCAACACTCTCAACACTGTTCCAACCTCTCAACACTTTAAATTCTCAAACGGTTCCAACACTCTAAAATGTTCCAACACTCTCAACATTGTTCCAACCTCTCAACATTGTTCCCAAAATCTCAACATTGTTCCAGCACCCCAACACTGTTTAACATTCTCAACATGTTCCAAACTCTCAACACTGTTCCAACACCTAAATTTTTCGACCTCAACACTGTTCCAACACCAACATTGTTCCAATCCCTACCAGCCCCCCCTTCCCCCTCCCCCTCATCCCCTCCACCCTACTCTCCCCCTTTATCACCAGTCCTTTCCAACGCCCCCCCACCAGCCCCCCCCCCAGCCCCCCTCACCAGCCCTCACCACCAGCCTTCACCACCAGCCCTCCCCCAGCTCCCACCAACCCTCACTACCAGCCCTCACCTCCCGCCCTCCCCACCCCCTCCCTCCAGCCCCCCTCCCCTCCCCCCAATTCCCCCAAACCCCCCCCAGCTCACAACCACTTCCCCACCAGCCTTCAGCTCTCCAACCACCCTCCCACCCCGCCCTCCCCACCAGCCTTCCCCCCAG
>WNWK01056458.1:0-10999 GCA_009830355.1 Cherax destructor
AGATGATTTTGATTGGTATGACAATGACAAGTACCTTGAAATTGAGCTCAAAATAGCAAAAATGTTCAATTTTTGATGATGTTCAAGAGTAAACAAATCACACCATGCCTCCAATACACATCAACTGGCGAGTCTTATATTCATGCACAAGTGCTCTGATATTATTTATACCATTTTTACAATGATGCAGTTGTATACATAACAGTAAATCTTCTATTTTTTGTGAGAATAAAAATTCAAAATGAAAAGCAAAAGTAATAGAACAGGGGCCTGGAGACGTGACTAATGAACAGAGAACATGTTATTTTAGTGCCAGGAATGTCTGCCTTGTTTACTCTGGACCCTATTTTGAAATTGGCATCGTTTGAAATTTGTGTGAAATTGGAAAATTGCCATTTTCTGACCACTATTTTGGGTAGATGAAATTGGTAAATTGGTAAAATTATAGCAAAATAGCTATAATTTTAGGAGACTGAAACATTGGAATTTGTCGAAAATAGGGCTCAAAGTGGGCAAAATTGCCGATGCGTAAGTGTCATGGCTACCGCTAACTTCGCAAAAGCATAATTCCGTTAGTTTTCGATCAAATTTCATAATTTTGGTGGCGTTGTGATCGGAAAAAGATTCTCTATAATTTCATAAGAAAAAATTATTTTTTTTTTTTCCAAAAAATTTTCGACCCCAGGAACCACTTTCCTGAGAAGGCCTGTCGACCCCCAAAGGGTTAACCGGTTACTGTATACATTACTCGCATTCTTTGCTCGGGTGTGTGGGTTTTACACGTTACTCTTGAGAACTTTCCCCACACCATTGTCAGTTCACAGCAACTCTCCATACATATTTTCACATGAACTGGCTCCAATGCCAGCACCTCATCTCCAGCCTCCAGAGCATTATGGTCCACATTACGGTCCCACATCATCATTCGGGTCTGGCTGATGGGCACCTTCACTGGTACCATTCATTTCATACAAGCCAAACAGTATCTGAAACTGAGAAAAAGCTCCGAGGGGAAAGCATCACCATCCTCCCCTAGCCAATAGCTCAGAGATTCCAGAGTGCCTCCCCACTCAGCAATTAAAAAGAGAGGGGTCCTCTCATCCCAGTTGTTAACATTGTCTATACTATAGGCTTGCATCATTGTCTTTAGGGTTTGATGGAATTTCTTTGTTTTCCCTTGAGATGGAGGGTGATAGATAGCTGAAAAGTTAGGCTTTACATCTAACTCCTTTAACACATTTCTAAATAATTTTGAGGTAAAGTTAGACCCTTGATCTGTTTGTACCTCCCGAGGAAAGCCAACATGAAAAAAGAACTTCATCAAAGCCCTTAAGACTACATGAGCTGTCATCTTATGTAGAGGGACTGCTTCCAGGTACCTGGTAGTGGAGCAAATAATGGTGAGTAAATATTCATCTCCCATTCTGGTCCTTGGGATTGGACCAACTACATCTACTATCAGCTTGCTGAAGGGTCCACCTGGTGCTGAAATAGGCTGAAGGGGAACAGGTTTAATACTCTGACTAGGTTTCCCTATAAATTGACAGACATGATAGGTCTTACTATATTCTTTGACAGTCTCCCACAGCTGGGGCCTGAGGAAATGCCTGTAAACCTTGGACATCATCATCTGGTGACAAAACCCTTGTTCTCCTTCCCTTGGTACAACAAACAGGGGCAACTTCTTTGTAAGAGTTTCCTCTCTGAAATGAAAACACTTATTTAATTGTGAAACCTCTTCCTTACCCACAGCTGAGGCTCTGATCAGTGTGACATTCTCCTGTGCAGAAATTAATTTCACCTTAGTAGATGCAGCCTCTCTCACACTACTTAACAGATCTATAAATCATGCTCAGCTCTGGCTGGAACATCCTTTTCTTCAGTTGACTGCAGTTCAGCATCAGAAAACAGTGTTTCCAGACTTAAGCCCTCATCATCCTCATGAGAAATATCATGAAGACTATTGATAGCATGATCATGAGTCATACTTCTCATCGTGGAACCAGCAGGGAAAAGGTTTGGTAGGGTCTCTCTAGCCTTCTCCTCCCAAACTTTGGGACTTGGTTCCCCCTTAACTAGTTGTTCCTCACTGTTTAACAGGCCCATTACATTATTCTCCAATAAGAGGTTGACCCCCCCCCTCATAGGGAATCTCATCTGAAATACCTACAGGGAGATAGCCAACTTGGTATGCAGATTCTACCCATAACTTGTGTACAGGTGTTCTTATGGTCAAACCCGTAATACCCTTCAATAATATATCCTTCCCAGTATAAGTATCATTAGACACTGGCAGCACTCCAGCACGTAGCAAGGAGTAGGTGCTACATCCATCTCTCAAGGACAATATGTTCTCAACCCTGCCCACATCCTTATGCAAGGCAACTGTAGACCTACTAGAAAATACATGCATCCTGGGGTCCAGATCCAAGGGTTCCTCTTCACCTTGCTGTGAAGACCTAATGCAAGCCACTGGATGTGTGTCTGCAGTTAGGGTTCCCTTGGATGGTTCCTCCCTTCTCTGATCTTATTGTTTATAAAAGCAAAACTTTTGTATGTGCCCAGTTTTGTTACAGTAGTAACAGGTACAGTGGTACCTCGAGTTACGATGGTCCCCAAAATCGCCCTTTTATGTAAGTTTATTTTTTTAAATGCTTTTGTAGGTATATTTTTGGAGGTGTAAAAGGACCAGTCTATTTTACATTATTCCTTATGGGGATAAATTCGTTTGGTAATGGCACTTGAACAGCATTCTCGAACGAAAAAATATCGTAACTCGAGGTACCACTGGTGTAGGACTAGTACTGTTTACTCGAGGAACTGAAACATTATTTGATGGACTAGGTAAACTTTGAGCTCCAGTTGACTTACCTTTTCCTTCTATTTGAGGGGATGCCTCAGCCTTCATTTGTCCCTGAAAATTCTTGTCCCACTTACCTTTATGACTACATATAGGATTTGAAATAAGGTTTAGAACAAGCAGGTAAATTTTTTGAAGGAGCATGACTGTTTTTACTTACCAATTCCTTACGAGCTAAGAATCTGTCACCCAGATCCAGCGATGCTGAAAGATTATCTGGGTTTTTGTCCTCCAAATACAGTGGACCCCCGAGTATCGTAATTAATCCGTTCCAGGAGCTATTACTTAACACGAAGATTACGAAATTCAAACCCTTATTTCCCATAAGAAATAATGTAAATACATACAATTAATCCATTCCACAAAAAAATATTCACATACTAAATAATAAAATACAGATTAATAAATATCATTTACTTACCTTTATTGAAGAGAGTTGCAAGCATCTGGAAGATATGGTAATGAGGTAATGAGTAATGAAGGTTCTGTTGGGCATTTTCTTCCAAAACAGGCCTGTTTCATCACAATTAAACACTTGTTGGGGGAGGAATTCTTCAGCCTCTACGAAGGGGAATCCCCACTCCTTGCCTTCCTGCTACACTCCCTGCATGCCTGCTACACTCCCTGCATGCCTGCTACACTCCCTGCATGCCTGCTACGCTCCCTGCATGAATGCTACACCCCCTGCATGAATGCTACGCCCCCTGCATGAATGCTACGCCCCCTGCATGAATGCTATGCTCCCTGCATGAATGCTACGCTCCCTGCATGAATGCTATGCTCCCTGCATGAATGCTACGCTCCCTGCATGAATGCTACGCTCCCTGCATGAATGCTACACTCCCTGCATGAATGCTACGCTCCCTGCATGAATGCTATGCTCCCTGCATGAATGCTACGCTCCCTGCATGCCTGCTACACTCCCTGCATGCCTGCTACACTCCCTGCATGAATGCTACACTCCCTGCATGAATGCTACACTCTCTGCATGAATGCTACACTCCCTGCATGAATGCTACACTCCCTGCATGAATGCTACCACTGGGGTGCCACTAGGAAGCTTCTTTGGACCCATGGTGACTTATTTCACAGTGACAATCACTAAACCACCAAAAAAGACACCAAATGTATTGTGAATGTTTGAAAGAGCGCGCTGGGTAATGTTCTCTCAATGGTAAACAACACTTCACAGGCGGGCGTCCTGCGCAGGCGCTGAGCAGGCGGACAGGTCTAATACGTTACGAAACACGAGTCCGTTTACGATACACGAAATGGAAAAAAGCTGACGAAACACGATTTTTACGATACAGTGGACCCTCGGTTAAAGGCCGGTTTTTTGGTTAGAGGCCGTATGGTACGCGTCCGTCCGCCGGCTGTGGCCACTTGTGCTTCAGTTTGCCTGTGTCTCTCGGTGCTTGAGGAAGCTTCTGCTCATTCATCCAAACATTTTGCTATAATCCATTGTTTTTGGTGGTTATTTATCAAGTGCAACTGCGAAATAAGTCACCATGGCCCCAAGGAAAGTTCTTAGTAAAGTTCCTTTGGTAAAGAAAGTGAGAAACACAATAGAATTCAAGGCAGGCATGCAGGGAGTGTAACAGTCATGCAGGGAGCGTAGCAGGCATGCAGGGAGCGTAGCAGGCATGCAGGGAGCGTAGCAGGCATGCAGGACGAGCAGGCATGCAGGGAGCGTAGCAGGATGCAGGGAGCGTAGCAGGCATGCAGGGAGCGTAGCAGGCATGCAGGGGCGTAGCAGGCATGCAGGGAGCGTAGCAGTCATGCAGGGAGCGTAGCAGGGCATGCAGGAGCGTAGCAGGCATGCAGGGAGCGTAGCAGGCATGCAGGGAGCGTAGCAGGCATGCAGGGAGCGTAGCAGGCATGCAGGGAGCGTAGCAGGCATGCAGGAGCTAGCAGGCATGCAGGGAGCGTAGCAGGCATGCAGGGAGCGTAGCAGGCATGCAGGGAGCGTAGCAGGCATGCAGGGAGCGTAGCAGACATGCAGGGAGCGTAGCAGGCATGCAGGGAGCGTAGCAGGCATGCAGGGAGCGTAGCAGGCATGCAGGGAGTGTAGCAGGCATGCAGGGAGTATTGTTGGTTGAGTGACTCTCAAACTGATCCTAGTGGCATTAAAAGACCACAGAGAGAGCTTTGGTACCTGAAGTCCTTATGGAGGGGGATTACCCTTCCAAACACTAACTCCTCCCTCTTTCCTCCTCCCTATCTTCCAGAAGCCAGCATTAGTCTTCAATAAAGGTATGTAATACTGATTTAATTGTTAAAAAAAATATTTTTTTTGTGAATATTTTTGTCTGGAACGGATTAATTGTACAGTGGTACCCCGACTTACGATATTAATCCGTCAGAGAGGGCATATTTTAAGGCGAAACAATCGTTAAACGAATCAATTTTCCCCATAAGAAATAATGGAAATAAATTTAATCCGTCCAAGACTTCCAAAAGTAGTTAAATAAAATATTTTTTAGAACTTTTTGACATTAAATAATACAAAATTTAATAAAGAATACCTAAATACACATGCAAATATTGAACAATAACATGTCACTTACATTTATTGAAGAGTTGTTGATGTGTGGAGGACGGGAGGAGGGAGAAGGTGGAGTAGTATGCTAGTGTTTGGAAGGGGAATCCCCTTCCATTAACACTGCAGGTACCAAGTTCTTTCTGGGGTTACTGGCCTTTTCTTTGAATGCTACACTCCTGCATGTCACCTGCATGAATGCTACCCCATGAAGCTACTCCTGCATGAATGCTACACTCCCTGCATGAATGCTACACTCCCTGCATGAATGCTACACTCCCTGCATGAATGCTACACTCCCTGCATGAATGCTACACTCCTGCATCCTTGCTACACTCCCTGCATCCTTGCTACACTCCCTGCATGAATGCTACACTCCTGCATGCCTACTACTCCCTGCATCCTTGCTACACTCCCTGCATCCTTGCTACACTCCCTGCATCCTTGCTACACTCCCTGCATCTTTGCTTCCTCCCTGCATGAATGCTACACTCCCTGCATGCCTACTACACTCCCTGCATCCTTGCTACACTCCCTGCATCCTTGCTACACTCCCTGCATCCTTGCTACACTCCCTGCATCTTTGCTACACTCCCTGCATGAATGCTACACTCCCTGCATGCCTACTACACTCCCTGCATGCCTACTACACTCCCTGCATCCTTGCTACACTCCCTGCATCCTTGCTACACTCCCTGCATCTTTGCTACACTCCCTGCATGAATGCTACACTCCCTGCATGCCTACTACACTCCCTGCATCCTTGCTACACTCCCTGCATCCTTGCTACACTCCCTGCATCTTTGCTACACTCCCTGCATGAATGCTACACTCCCTGCATGCCTACTACACTCCCTGCATCCTTGCTACACTCCCTGCATCCTTGCTACACTCCCTGCATCTTTGCTACACTCCCTGCATGAATGCTACACTCCCTGCATGCCTACTACACTCCCTGCATCCTTGCTACACTCCCTGCATCCTTGCTACACTCCCTGCATCCTTGCTACACTCCCTGCATCCCTGCTACACTCCCTCATCCTCTCCTCCTGCATCCTTGCTACACTCCCTGCATCCTTGCTACACTCCCTGCATCCTTGCTACACTCCCTGCATCCTTGCTACACTCCCTGCATCCTTCTACACTCCCTGCATCCTTGCTACACTCCCTGCATCCTTGCTACACTCCCTGCATCCTTGCTACACTCCCTGCATCCTGCTACACTCCCTGCATCCCTGCTACACTCCCTGCATCCCTTGCTACACTCCTGCATCTGCTACACTCTGCATCTTGCTACACTCCCTGCATCCTGCTACACTCCTGCATGCCTGCTACACTCGCTGCATGCCTGCTACACTCCCTGCATAAATGCTACACTCCCTGCATAAATGCTTCACTCCTGCACATTCTTTACCACAGGCTTAGCACTAGGATCTTTCCTTGGACCCATGGTAGCTTATTTAGCAGTTGCAAGCACTAAAAACAGTGGAATAATGACAATATACTGGTATGAATGCGTGGGTGTGGGTGGGTGGTCGCTCTCGCTTGTAAACAATAGCACTGACGCTCCCTGGAGTGCGCGCTCAGCTGGGCGCCAAGCGGACACGTCCGGTACGAATGTCGGTAGACGAAGCAAACATCGTAAGTCACAATCAAATTTCTTACGTTATAAATATCGGTTATCGAAAATAACGTAAGATGATAACATCGTAAGTCGGGGTACCACTGTATTTACATTAATTCTTATGGGGAATATTATTTCGGTTAAAGGCCATTTCAGTTTAAGACCTAGCTTCTGGAACGGATTACGGCCTTTAACCGAGGGTCCACTGTATATGAGCCTTACGATACTCGGGGGTCCACTGTAGTGTGACTTTGTAAATGGTCCAAGTCGGGCCGAAACGTCGTCGTAAGCTCCTCTCTTTTATATGTGCGGGTTGTGTGTGTATAGTCCACTGTATTGTCTGAGGTCAACAGGGATTGCATTGTACAATTCCTCATGAACAAGTAGGTCTACTACTTGTCAAAGTCTCTGTTCACTCCTTTTGAACAAACCCATTTCTTAAAAAGGAAAATTTTCTCATTCCCATACTCAGTTAAGGTCTGCCCATCCTGAAATTTTTTACTTCTGAACTTTTGCCTATATTTCTCAGGTATCATTTGGTATGCAAGCAATACTACTTCCTTAATTTTATCATAGTCAGAAAATTCTCTTCCCTCCAGAGTCTCTACTCTCTGGAATCCTTTACCTACAAGCTACGTGCGAACTAGGGTGGCGCATTGCTGTTTGGGCCATCCTTGCTCTAAAGCAGTCTTCTCAAAAAATGAAAAATATCTGTCTGGGTCACTCTCTGTAAACTTAGGGACAAAATGTGCAGCTTTAGTTATGTTAAAGTACTGCTCAGGCTCTTGTTCTGAACCTCCTAACCTTTGACTTACTCTCTCCTTAGCTTCTATTAATTTTCTTTCAGCCTCTAGCACAGCTAGCTTAAGTCTCATGATTGTTTCCTTATCACCTGGAGTAGGTGATCCCTCATGGTCACTGTCAACAGGCATGTTTACTGATGAATTATTTACGTCCTCACTGAAGCCTGAAAAGTCTAAAGATTCAGCTTCTGACATAGATTTTATCCTTAAATTCTTGCTTCCTTCTTACAGAATCAGTGGACAAGTTTCCCTACAGGCACATACAATAACACAAGTTCAATGTAAAATATGCACATAGCACTTTACCATAGCCACAAACAAAATGTGTTACTCAACCTTTATCCCCACTCTGGAGAAAAACAACCTGTAAACTAATACAGTGGACCCCTGGTGTTCGTCCATTTTTCGTAACAGAATGCTGCTCAAAGTGCCATTACCAACCGAATTTATTCCCTTAAGAAATAATGTAAAGTAGACTAGTCCTTTTAGACCCCCAAAACTACACTTATAAAAGCATTTAAAAAAATACACTTATGTACATAAAAGGGAGTGTTTTGAGCAGGGCGAACACCGGGGGTCCACTATATATGAAAACAACACTTCCACTGACACCACCTTGGTAAATCTTCTACCAGAAACATGTAATTGTTGTTACCCCATACCAATACATATATTTCAAAGAATGTTTTGAGTTATTTTAACAGTCAAATAACTCTCCCGGTCAAGGCCCCCATGTTATGTTATTTTCCCTTACTTTATCATCAAGGTTCTGCTACATGTACTAGTGTGAGGGTTAACTTTAAGGTCTTACAGTCTAGGGTGATACTTACATTCATGATTAGCTGCTGTATCTGAAAACCTTCACCAGTCCTCTCCATGGGTTATTTAAACCACCATTATAAAAATAATTATATATTCAGATATATATAATATATATACAATGTACAGACCTTATTCATAACATGTGTCCGATAGCAGTCACATGGTCCACCTGCCACTATTAACACACTTTTCCTCAACATTTCTTTAATCCTCCAGTGTCTTGACACACTGTAATAAGAGTGGGTGATGGCTACTTCACTACAACATATAACTCTTACCTCTGGCACACCATTCTGCCCAGAAACATATAAAAAAAGCCCAGTCTCTACCACCAGCTTAACCAGCATCAACCATCTTTGAGAAGTGAGGGAGAGTCATCCAGGCTACCCCCCATATACCCAACACAAACAAATAAAAAAACTGTCTTCTTGCACACACTACACATGTACCCACAATAATTTGTTTTTCTCATACTCCTTTTACTTTTTACAAAGAGAAATCCAGCTTTATAAACTACTTACTTAAATGTGTGTATGTGTGTGTATACTATAACCTATTATATTGAGAAAATCAGGTTGATTCAGCTTCTCTCAGTCCTAAGAGTGGCCTGCTCCTAGGACTTATTAAGCAGTAATTTGTGATTAATTCAATATAATTAGGTATTCCTGAGTAATTGTTACTTAAATACATCAATACCTGTTGGGTCCTATAGCCCCATAACAGTGATGAAAACCCAGATGACCCACAACCTTCCACCTCTGGTGCTGGACCGTCTCATTCACGTTCACCTGTACCAGGACGAAAGAGGAAACTATTTCACCGTGTACAGGACTCAGATGTGAGCAGTGTAAATGCTAATGATAGTGATTTCCAAGTTATTGAAAGCAGCTCGAGTTGCGACAGTGAGGGAGAATATTCTCCAGTGAAGCGGCAGTATGTACGACGCAACTTGCGTTCTGGTAGTGTGCCATATGCTATTCCAAGGAAAATGAGTAAATCTCGGAGTACATCCCTTGGCCCTACACCACGAATTGATAGTGAAGAGGATGATATTGTTACAATGGGGATGCGTAATGTGCATGGGGCAGCTGTTGCTAGTGGTGGTGTTGGCGATGGCATGAGTCATGTGGCACCAGGAGCTGGCCACGCTGCTACCCACGCTGCTAACTCAGCACAGCCACAACCAGCCTCAACCACCCCCACACTCCCACAACCACAACCTGCACAACCACAACCTCCTCAACCACAACCACCTGTCATTGGGATTGGCAGCAAGGTGACAATTTTGTTCCCAATCCCCATGACTGATGAAACACAAAGTGGAATATTGCAAAATTGTACACTTGGGAATAATGCCACTGAACTGGAATGCTTTCAGTTATTCTTCAATGAACCCTTGATGGACATTATTGTCAGGGAAAGCAATACATACTACGAGTACACCATGGCAAATACAATTCTTTCACCAAGGTCACACCTACACCAGTGGAAGGACACAACTGTGGCAGAGATGTACCTGTTCTTTGCCACAATAATGCTTATGCCACATGTGTATAAGCACACTGTCAACACATACTGGTCGACGGAACGCCTGATTTCAACCCCAGTTTTTAGTGATATTATACCAGTGAATCGATTTTTGAGACTGTTACGTATGCTACACTTCTCAGACAAAACAAGGCCTGACAGAAACGACAGGTTATACAATATCAGGAATGTGTTCATGTACATGAAACAAAAGTGTTGTACTATGTATTTTTATCCCTTCAGTAAGCTTTTTATTGATGAGTCTTTGATTTTGTTCAAAGGCAGACTGTCGTTCAAGCAGTATATACCAAGCAAGAGGAAACGCTTTGGTATAAAGTTATTTGTACTGTGTGATTGAAAAAGTGGTCTGGTTTTGGATATAATTGTGTACACTGGCAGTAATACATTGCAAGATACCAGGAAGTTATTGGGTATCTCTGGTGATGTGGTTAGAACAATGATGGAACCATATCTTGGTAAGGGGCATATATTATATACTGATAACTGGTACACAAACCCCTTACTCAATGATTTCTTGTGAGTGAACATGACAGACGTGTGTGGGACAGTGCGTGAAAATCGTAAACATATGCCTAGGTTCGATGCAGGCACTCGCAGAGGTGAGGTGCAGGTGTTTGCTGCCAATGACATCATGGCATTTCGGTGGCAAGACAAACGTGATGTCACATTGTTGACATCAGTTCACCGACACGAAATGGTAGACACTGGCAAGCAGAATAGAGAGACAAATGAACCTATTATAAAACCTGCAGCTGTGATGGACTACAACCTCAATATGTGCTTAGTGGACAAATGTGACATGC
>WNWK01056459.1:0-10999 GCA_009830355.1 Cherax destructor
AGTACACAGTGAAGAGTGTCACCCTGAGTACACAGTGAAGAGTGTCACCCTGAGTACACAGTCAAGAGTGTCACCCCTGAGTACACAGTGAAGAGTGTCACCCCTGAGTACACAGTCAAGAGTGTCACCCCTGAGTACACAGTGAAGGTGTCACCCCTGAGTACACAGTCAAGAGTGTCACCCCTGAGTACACAGTCAAGAGTGTCACCCCTGAGTACACAGTGAAGAGTGTCACCCCTGAGTACACCAACTGCAATCATTTCTGGAGTGGAATCACAGTCAGTGGCCTCCACTCCATTACAACAGATATTAGAGCCAGGAAAAAAAGACCCCCTTCCTTTACCACCAATCCAACTACATTTATCTTTGCTAATATACAGGGTCTAAAGCCAGCAACAAACAACAAAGTACCTTACATTCGTGGACTGCTTACAGAGTCAAATGCTATGTTTGCGGCTTTCACAGAGACCCACATAAGAGACCACTTAGACAATGAAATATGGATCCCGGGCTACAACCTATACAGGTGTGACAGAGTGAACAGGCAAAAAGGGGGTTTGGCCTGTATATCACAGAGTCACTTATATGTTCAGAACTACTAAATGCCTCAAATGATGTAGTTGAAGTATTAGCAATAAAGGTCGAGAATCAAAACCTGGTCATCGTGGTTGTCTACAAGCCCCCGGATGCAACGTCCCAACAATTCCAGGAACAGCTTCTGAAAATTGACCACTGTCTGGAAAATCTTCCAGCTCCTGCCCCCAACATCTTGCTACTGGGGGATTTCAACCTCAGGCACCTAAAATGGAGGAACATTGCAAACAATGTGGTAGCAGAGATAACACCAGGAGGCAGCTCAGATGAAAATTCACACATGCATGAACTTTTAAATCTCTGCACCAAGTTCACCTTAAACCAGCAAATAGTAGAGCCCACAAGATTAGAGAATACGCTGGACCTCATCTTCACCAACAATGATGATATGATACGAAATGTCATCATATCAAAAACAATATACTACTCAGATCACAACATAATAGAGGTCCAGACATGCATGCGGGGAGCCCCAGATCAACAAAATGTGATCAGCCGCGAGGGAGCTTTCTCCAAATTCAACTTCAATAACAAAAACATAAGGTGGGACCAAGTAAACCAAGTCCTAAATGATATAAACTGGGAAGATTGCCTAAGCATCACGGATCCCAACCTATATCTAGAACAAATTAACTCTGTGGTACTTGAGGTTTGCTCAAGGCAAATTCCCTTAAGGAAAAGGAGGAGAAGATGTAAACTAGAAAGAGAGAGGCGCTCCCTATACAGGCGAAGGCAAAGAATAACGGAGCGGCTACAGGAGGCCAATATCTCTGAAATACGTAGGGAGACACTAGTCAGAGAAATAGCAAACATCGAATTAAAACTAAAGGAATCTTACAGGAATCAAGAGACACGGGAAGAACTAAAAGCCATAAATTAAATTGAAAGAAACCATAAGTATTTCTTTTCCTATGCAAAATCAAAGTCGAGAACAACAACCAGTATTGGGCCCCTACTTAAACGGGATGGGTCCTACACAGATAACAGCAAGGAAATGAGTGAGTTACTTAAATCCCAGTATGACTCAGTTTTTAGCGAGCCACTAACCAGACTGAAAATCGAAAACCTAAATGAATTTTTTATGAGAGTGCCACAGAACTTGACAGACGCATGCCTATCTGACATCACCACGACGCCAAATGACTTCGAAAAGGCAATAAATGACATGCCCATGCACTCCGCTCCAGGCCCAGACTCGTGGAACTCCGTGTTCATCAAGAACTGCAAGAAGCCCCTATCACGTGCTTTTAACATCCTATGGAGAGGAAGCATGGACACTGGGGTCGTCCCGCAGTTACTAAAAACAACAGACATAGCCCCACTCCACAAAGGGGGCAGTAAAGCAATAGCAAAGAACTACAGACCAATTGCGCTAACGTCCCATATCATAAAAATCTTTGAAAGGGTTCTAAGAAGCAAGATCGCCACCCATCTTGATACCCATCAATTACACAACCCAGGACAGCATGGGTTTAGAGCAGGCCGCTCCTGTCTATCCCAACTACTGGACCACTACGACAAGGTCCTGGATGCTCTAGAAGATAAACAGAATGCAGATGTTATATACACAGATTTTGCAAAAGCCTTTGACAAGTGTGACCATGGTGTAATAGCACACAAAATGCGTGATAAAGGAATAACAGGAAAAGTTGGTAGATGGATCTATGATTTCCTAACAAGTAGAACACAAAGAGTAGTAGTCAACAGAGTAAAGTCTGAGGCAGCTACTGTGAAAAGCTCTGTCCCACAAGGCACAGTACTCGCTCCCATCCTGTTCCTCATCCTCATATCGGACATAGACAGGGATATAAGCCACAGTGCCGTGTCTTCCTTTGCAGATGACACCCGAATCTGTATGACAGTGTCCACCGTTGAAGACACTGCAAGACTCCAAGCAGACATAAACCAAATCTTTAAATGGGCTGCAGAAAACAATATGAAGTTCAATGATGAGAAATTTCAATTACTCAGATACGGAAAACGTGAAGAAATTAAAATCTCATCTAAGTACAAAACTAATTCCAACCATACAATAGAGCGAAAAACTAATGTCAAAGACCTGGGAATGATCATGTCAGAGGATCTCACCTTCAAGGACCATAACAATGTAGCAATTGCATCTGCTCGAAAAATGACAGGATGGATAATGAGAACCTTCAAAACCAGGGATGCCAAGCCCATGTTGACACTTTACAGATCGCTTGTTCTATCTAGGCTGGTATATTGCTGCACACTAACTGCACCTTTCAAGGCGGGTGAAATTGCTGACCTTGAAAATGTGCAGAGAACCTTCACGGCACGCATAACTGCGATAAACCACCTCAACTACTGGGAACGCTTGAAGTTCCTAAACCTGTACTCCCTAGAACGCAGGCGGGAGAGATACATTATTATATACACGTGGAAAATTCTCGAGGGCTTAGTTCCAAACTTGCACACAAAAATCACTCCCTACGAAAGCAAAAGACTCGGCAGGCGATGTAACATCCCCCCAATGAAGAGCAGGGGTGCCACTAGCACGTTGAGGGACAACACAATAAGTGTCAGGGGCCCAAGATTGTTCAACTGCCTCCCAGCATACATCAGGGGGATTACCAACAAGCCCCTGGCTGTCTTCAAGCAGGCACTGGACAGGCACCTCAAGTCGGTACCTGATCAGCCGGGCTGTGGTTTGTACGTTGGACTGCGTGCGGCCAGCAGTAACAGCCTGGTTGATCAGGCTCTGGTCCAACAGGAGGCCTGGTCACAGACCGGGCCGCGGGGGCGTTGACCCCTGGAATTCTCTCCAGGTATACTCCAGGTAGTCACAGCCATTCTTCTAGCTGAGTACATCTCCCTCACTACTTATAGCTGAGTACTTCTAGCTGAGTACATCTCCATCACTACTTATAGCTGTGTACTTCTAGCTGAGTACATCTCCCTCACTACTTATAGCTGTGTACATCTAGCTGAGTACATCTCCCTCACTACTTATAGCTGTGTACATCTAGCTGAGTACATCTCCTCACTACTTATAGCTGTGTACATCTAGCTGAGTACATCTCCCTCACTACTTATAGCTGTGTACATCTAGCTGAGTACATCTCCCTCACTACTTATAGCTGTGTACTTCTAGCTGAGTACATCTCCTCACTACTTATAGCTGTGTACATCTAGCTGAGTACATCTCCCTCACTACTTATAGCTGTGTACATCTAGCTGAGTACATCTCCCTCACTACTTATAGCTGTGTACATCTAGCTGAGTACATCTCCCTCACTACTTATAGCTGTGTACATCTAGCTGAGTACATCTCCCTCACTACTTATAGCTGTGTACATCTAGCTGAGTACATCTCCCTCACTACTTATAGCTGAGTACTTCAAGCTGAGTACATCTCCCTCACTACTTATAGCTGTGTACTTCTAGCTGAGTACATCTCCCTCACTACTTATAGCTGTGTACATCTAGCTGAGTACATCTCCCTCACTACTTATAGCTGAGTACATCTACAAATACAAATGCTTTTTTTCCCCTTCAGTGTACATGTATTAAGATATTAAGTACAAACGTAGGAAATGGTGTAGATTTCAGGCTGAGTACTTCTAGGTGAGTACATCCAGGGGAGTACATCCAGGGGAGTACATCTAGGTGAGTACATCCAGGGGAGTACATCTAGGTGAGTACATCCAGGGGAGTACATCCAGGTGAGTACATCCAGAGGAGTACATCTAGGTGGGTACATCCAGGGGAGTACATCTAGGTGAGTACATCCAGGGGAGTACATCCAGGTGAGTACATCCAGGGGAGTACATCTAGGTGGGTACATCCAGGGGAGTACATCTAGGTGAGTACATCCAGGGGAGTACATCCAGGTGAGTACATCCAGAGGAGTACATCTAGGTGGGTACATCCAGGGGAGTACATCTAGGTGAGTACATCCAGGGGAGTACATCTAGGTGAGTACATCCAGGGGAGTACATCTAGGTGAGTACATCCAGGGGAGTACATCCAGGTGAGTACATCCGGGGAGTACATCTAGGTGGGTACATCCAGGGGAGTACATCTAGGTGAGTACATCCAGGGGAGTACATCTAGGTGAGTACATCCAGGGGAGTACATCCAGGGGAGTACATCTAGGTGGGTACATCCAGGGGAGTACATCCAGGTGAGTACATCTAGGTGAGTACATCCAGGGGAGTACATCCAGGGGAGTACATATAGGTGGGTACATCCAGGGGAGTACATCCAGGTGAGTACATCTAGGTGAGTACATCCAGGGGAGTACATCCAGGGGAGTACATCTAGGTGGGTACATCCAGGGGAGTACATCCAGGGGAGTACATCCAGGGGAGTACATCTAGGTGGGTACATCCAGGGTAGTACATCCAGGGGAGTACATCCAGGGGAGTACATCCAGGTGAGTACATCTAGGTGAGTACATCCAGGGGAGTACATCCAGGGGAGTACATCTAGGTGGGTACATCCAGGGGAGTACATCCAGGGGAGTACATCCAGGGGAGTACATCCAGGGGAGTACATCTAGGTGGGTACATCCAGGGGAGTACATCCAGGTGAGTACATCTAGGTGAGTACATCCAGGGGAGTACATCCAGGGGAGTACATCTAGGTGGGTACATCCAGGGGAGTACATCTAGGTGGGTACATCAGGGAGTACATCCAGGGAGTACATCCAGGGAGTACATCCAGGGAGTACATCCAGGGAGTACATCCAGGGAGTACATCCAGGTGAGTACATCTAGGTGAGTACATCCAGGGGAGTACATCCAGGGGAGTACATCCAGGGGAGTACATCTAGGTGAGTACATCCAGGGGAGTACATCCAGGGGAGTACATCTAGGTGAGTACATCCAGGGGAGTACATCCAGGGGAGTACATCCAGGGGAGTACATCTAGGTGAGTACATCCATAGGAGTACATCCAGGGGAGTACATCCAGGTGAGTACATCCAGAGGAGTACATCCAGGGGAGTACATCCAGGTGAGTACATCCAGGGGAGTACATCCAAGGGAGTACATCCAGGGGAGTACATCCAGGGGAGTACATCCAGGGGAGTACATCTAGGTGGGTACATCCAGGGGAGTACATCCAGGGGAGTACATCCAGGGGAGTACATCTAGGGGAGTACATCCAGGGGAGTACATCTAGGTGGGTACATCCAGGGGAGTACATCCAGGGGAGTACATCCAGGGGAGTACATCTAGGGGAGTACATCCAGGGGAGTACATCCAGGGGAGTACATCCAGGGGAGTACATCCAGGGGAGTACATCTAGGGGAGTACATCCAGGTGAGTACATCCAGGGGAGTACATCCAGGGGAGTACATCTAGGTGGGTAAGCTAGTACGTTTATTTAGGCACAGGTACACATAAGTACAATTATCGTGCATAGTGTGACTTATTGGAGTCCTTGTTGAGTACATCTAGGTACTCATCTAATTGTACTCACCTAGTTGTGGTTGCAGGGGTTGAGTCATAGCTCCTGGCCCCGCCTCTTCACTGTTGGCTACTAGGTCCACTCTGGTCCATGAGCTTTATCATACCTCTTCTTAGGTGAGCATAACTAGGTGAGTACAACTAGGTGAGTACAACTAGGTGAGTACAACTAGGTGAGTACATGTAGATGAGGAGGAGTCTTGGTTGCAGCTTGTCTGCCCTCTGAAGATTACAAAGGAGGATAACACGCAATTATGAGCCTAATGAGGCAAGGTAATTATTAATTACTGAGGGGAACAACAGGTCTTTTGTGTGTGTGTGTGTGTGTGTGTGTGTGTGTGTGTGTGTGTGTGTGTGGTGTACTCACCTATTTGTGGTTGCAGGGGTCAAGTCACAGGTAATGGCTCCGCCTCTTCACTGGTCGCTACTAGGTCCACTCTCTCCCTGCTCCAGGAGCTTTATCATACCTCTTCTTAAAGCTATGTATGGGTCCTGCCTCCACTACATCACTCTCCAGATTGTTCCACTTCCTGACAACTCTGTGACTGAAGAAATACTTCCTAACATCCCTGTGACTCATCTGAGTCTTCAACTTCCAGTTGTGACCCCTTGTTGCTGTGTCCCCTTGTTGCTGTGTCCCCTTGTTGCTGTGTCCCATTGTTGCTGTGTCCCCTTGTTGCTGTGTTCTCTTGTTACTGTGTCCCCTTGTTGCTGTGTCCCCTTGTTGCTGTGACCCCTTGTTGCTGTGTCCCCTTGTTGCTGTGTCCCCTTGTTACTGTGTCCCCTTGTTGCTGTGTCCCCTTGTTGCCGTGTCCCCTTGTTGCTGTATCCCCTTGTTGTTGTGTCCCCTTGTTGCTGTGTTCCCTTGTTGCTGTGTCCCCTTGTTGCTGTGTCCCCTTGTTGCTGTGTCCCCTTGTTGCTGTGTCCCCTTGTTGCTGTGTCCCCTTGTTTCTGTGTCCCCTTGTTGCTGTGACCCCTTGTTGCTGTGACCCCTTGTTGCTGTGTTCCCTTGTTGCTGTGTCCCCTTGTTGCTGTGACCCCTTGTTGCTGTGACCCCTTGTTGCTGTGACCCCTTGTTACTGTGACCCCTTGTTACTGTGTCCCCTTCCTGCATGAATTGTATCACTGTAGACAACAAGAGCATTTCCCCCCTCCATGGAAGATGTGTTCATTTAATATCACATACCTGCAAGTCCCTCCCAAGAAGCTCATTGCTAGTAATCCCTTCCTTAAATCACTTGTTAAAGCAACTGCTCAAGAAGAAATTTCTCGCCTAGCTGGTAGTAATAAGTTATCACAAGTTATATACACTGATGGATCTAAACAGGAGTCTTCTGGCAGGGCTGCATCTGCTCTGGTTGCCACCTCCCTAGTTAAGAACAATAATACATCTGTTGAACTAGGCGTAAGAATTAACAACTGGGCGTCTACACTGCAAACTGAATTGTTTGCAATCCTAATGGCACTAAAGCTAACTTATGTCACTGAGCTTGACTCTATCATCATTACTGATTCTATGTCATCATTGAAGGCTCTTGACTCATATAATGACTCTAACAGCATGCTCATTGGAGAAGCCATGTATAGATACTCAAAAATCCAGGACAAAGGAATTAATGTACATTTGCTATGGATTCCGTCACACATTGGATTACTCCTTCATGATAAAGTTGATATGTTAGCCAAGAAGAGCACCCAGAAGGATAATGTAGAATATAACTTTGGTATATCTCTGTCTAGCATTAGGAATAATATTAGGAGAGAAATAAATAATGAAAATGATTGCTATAGGAATACAGTTAGAAGCCTGAGTAGATCTATAACCCACTATGATAGCATGAACATAGATAAGTATGTTTATGGAGCAACTTGCAATGTGAACAGACTGACTGATGTTGTAGTGGCCAGGCTTAGGCTTGGCTACAAGTACTTCTGGCAGTTTGGGAGACACACAGATGATGATCAAACTAAATGCAAATTATGTGATCAGGCATATGGTCACTGTCTTGAACACTATGTGCTTAATTGTGCACTTATTGAGGAATATAGAGATAGACAGTATAATAACCTATGTGACATGTCAAGATATCTTATTAATGAAAATAAGATACCAGTTATACTAAGCAAATTTCCTAAATTTGCTTGTAACAGATAAGTGAACTGTAGATATAAACCCAAATGTACAATTGTTAACTCTTTTGGGGCCTAGTTCTTTAGGCCTATTGTGTATCCATATGCTCTTGCGCTACCGCCCACAGGATGGATATGGGGTGCACAATAAACTAGCCACTTCGGTGGCAAAATCTAAAAATCTAATCTTGTTGATGTGTCCCCTTGTTGCTGTGACCCCTTGTTGCTGTGACCCCTTGTTGCTGTGTCCCCTTGTTGCTGTGACCCCTTGTTGCTGTGTCCCCTTGTTGCTGTGTCCCCTTGTTGCTGTGACCCCTTGTTGCTGTGACCCCTTGTTGCTGTGTCCCCTTGTTGCTGTGTCACATCACTGGAACATCCTGTCTCTGTCCATCTTGTCAATTCCTCTCAGTATTTTATATGTCGTTATCATATCCCCCCTGCCCCTCCTGTACTCCAGTGTCGTCAGGTGTGCGAGTTTGGATAAACTAAAGCATTCTCTTCGTTAATTACAGTATCACTGCCAGTAAAACGTGTTTTAAAGTTCCGCTACAGGTGAGGTTTCTTTAAAACTCTTAAACCAAAAAGAAGTTTTTCAGATTTTTTTCAACTCTGAATGCATCTGGGCACAATGATTGTGAAATATATAAGTAAATAGTATTTAGATATGGGTAAAGAAGGATTTTCCTGTGGCATTTGTGGATTTGGAAAAGGCAGATGTTGCAAGTGTATGGAATAGGTGGTAGGTTACTGAAAGCTGTGAAGAGTTTTTACGAGAATATAATAATAACAATGATAATAATAATAATAATAATATTATTATTATTATAATAATAATAATAATTAAATAATAATAATAATAATAATAATAATAATAATAATTATTATTATTATTATTATTATTATTATTATTATTATTATTATTGTTATTATAACATATTTCCATTGGGGTCCATCATGACCTCTCTGTGTTGACCATCTCCAGATATAACATTTCTGAAGGTACTTCCTGATTTAATATTAACAAGGACCCCCAATGGTAATACAAGGACCCCCAATGGTAATACAAGGACCCCCAATGGTAATACAAGGACCCCCAATGGTAATACAAGGACCCCCAATGGTAATACAAGGACCCCAATGGTAATACAAGGACCCCCAATGGTAATACAAGGACCCCAATGGAAATACAAGGACCCCAATGGAAATACAAGGACCCCAATGGAAATACAAGGACTCCCAGTGGAAATACAAGGACCCCAGTGGAAATATAAGGACTCCCAATGGAAATACAAGGACCCCAATGGAAATACAAGGACCTCAGTGGAAATACAAGGACCCCAGTGGAAATACAAGGACCTCAGTGGAAATACAAGGACCCCAGTGGAAATACAAGGACCTCAGTGGAAATACAAGGAACCCAGTGGAAATACATGGACTCCCAATGGAAATACAAGGACCCCAATGGAAATACAAGGACCTCAGTGGAAATACAAGGACCCCAGTGGAAATACAAGGACCTCAGTGGAAATACAAGGACCCCAGTGGAAATACAAGGACCTCAGTGGAAATACAAGGAACCCAGTGGAAATACATGGACTCCCAATGGAAATACAAGGACCCCAATGAAAATACAAGGACTCCCAGTGGAAATACAAGGACCTCAGTGGAAATACAAGGACCCCAGTGGAAATACATGGACTCCCAATGGAAATACAAGGACCCCAATGGAAATACAAGGACTCCCAGTGGAAATACAAGGACCTCAGTGGAAATACAAGGACCCCAGTGGAAATACAATGACCCCAGAGTAAATTCACGAACCTCAATGGAAATAAATGAGTTTGTCTGACTTTCTTGGGTCATGATGGTGAGTAATCTACACATAAGTTACTATGTATGATAATATACGAGACTGTGTTTACGTGTAACCGAATAACCTCAGTATAAGTGGACCACAACATAGGAGCACTGAGAGCTTCAACACAGGAGCCTTCAGCCACAACATAGGAGCACTGAGAGCTTCAACACAGGAACTTTCAACCACAACATAGGACCACTGACAGCTTCAACACAGGAGCACTGACAGCTTCAACAGAGGAGCACTGACAGCTTCAACACAGGAGCACTGACAGCTTCAACACAGGAGCCTTCAATCACAACATAGGAACACTGAGAGCTTCAACACAGGAGCTTTCAACCACAACATAGGAGCACTGGCAGCTTCAACACAGGAGTTTTCAACCACAACATAGGAGCACTGACAGCTTCAACACATGAGCCTTCAACCACAACATAGGAGCACTGACAGCTTCAACACAGGAGCACTGACAGCTTCAACACAGGAGACTTCAATCACAACATAGGAGCACTGAGAGCTTCAACACAGGAGCTTTCAACCACAACATAGGAGCACTGAGAGGTTCAACAAGGAGCACCACAGCTTCAACAAGGACCCCAACCACAACATAGGGGCATCATTCAACACAGGAGCCCTTTTAACCAAACATAGGAGCCACTAACAGCCCCCCCTTTAAACAAAAAGGAGCACTGGGGAAACTTCAACAAAAAGGAGCCCTTTAAACCACAACCCCAAAGGGGCACTGGCAGCTTCAACAAGAGCCCAACCCCCAACAAGGAGCAATGAAGCTTCAACACAGGAGCCTTCAACCACAACATAGAAACACCACAGCTTCAAACACAGGACCTTTTAACCACAACATAGGAGCACTAAAAGCTTCAACACAGGAGCCCTTTAACCACAACATAAGGGGCACTGGAGGGGTTTAACATTGGGAAAAATTTTAACCACAAAAAAAAGAACACTGACAGTTTTAACACAG
>WNWK01056460.1:0-10999 GCA_009830355.1 Cherax destructor
CTTGTGTGGGCTTCCTGTATGGGCTTTCTTTTGTGGGCTTCTGTGGGCTTCCTGTGTGGGCTTCCATGTGTGGGCTGCCATGTGTGGGCTTCTTGTGTGGGCTTCCTTGTTTGGGCTTCCTTGTGTTGGCTTCCTTGTGTGGGCTTCCTTGTGTGGGCTTCCTTGTGTGGGCTTCCTTGTGTGGGCTTCCTTGTGTGGGCTTCCATGTGTGGGCTTGTGTGGGCTTCCATGTGTGGGCTTCCTTGTGTGGGCTTTCTTGTGTGGGCTTCCATGTGTGAGCTTGTGTTGGCTTCCTTGTGTGGGATTCCATGTGTGGGCTTCCTTGTGTGGGCTTCCTTGTGTGGGCTTCCTTGTGTGTGCTTCCTTGTGTGGGCTTCCTTGTGTGAGCTTCCTTGTGTGGCTTCCATGTGTGGGCTTCCTTGTGTGGGCTTCCTTGTGTGGGCTACCTTGTGTTGGCTTCCTTGTGTGGGCTTCCATGTGTGGGCTTCCATGTGTGGGCTTCCTTGTGTGGGCTTCCTTGTGTTGGCTTCCTTGTGTGGGCTTCCATGTGTGGGCTTCCTGGTGTTGGCTTCCTTGTGTTGACTTCCTTGTGTGGGCTTCCATGTGTGGGCTTCCTTGTGTGGGCTTCCTTGTGTGGGCTTCCTTGTGTGGGCTTCCTTGTGTGGGCTTCCTTGTGTGGGCTGCCATGTGTGGGCTTCCTTGTGTGGGCTTCCTTGTGTGGGCTTCCATGTGTGGGTTTCCTTGTGTGGGCTTCCTTGTGTGGGCTTCCTTGTGTGGGCTTCCTTGTTTTGGCTTCCTTGTGTGGGCTTCCTTGTGTGGGCTTCCATGTGTGGGCTTCCTTGTGTGGGCTTCCTTATGTGGGCTTCCTTGTGTGGGCTTCCTTGCGTGGGCTTCCTTGTGTGGGCTTCCTTGTGTGGGCCTCCTTGTTTGGGATTCCTTATTTGTGCTTCCTTGTTTTGGTCTCCTTTTGTTTGCCTTCTTGTTTGAGATTTCTTGTTTGGGCTTTCTTGTGTGGGCCTCCTTGTTTATGCTTCCTTGTTTGGGCTTCCTTGTGTGGACCTCCTTGTTTGGGCTTCCATGTGTGGGCTTCCTTGTTTGGGCTTCCATGTGTGAGCTTCCTTGTTTGGCTTCCTTGTTTTGGATTCCTTTTGTGGGTTTTCTTATTTGGGCCTCCTTGTTTGGGCTTCCTTTTGTGGGCCTCCTTGTGTGGTCCTCCTTCTCAATATCTTTGGTCTCATAGGAATTCTTTCCAATTTTTTTATGACACGTACAAGAGTTTAAATGATTCTCACCTCAAAGTAAAATTTTATTATTACATATAGTATGTATATTTTTTTTATTTTTTTATTTAAAAACACAAGGTACATTACACATAAAGCAAAACAACATTGATCCATAGATTTGCCAACCACAAAAAACAATACATACGAACTGTTGGACAAACTCTATATAACATATACATATGATAAGGACAACTTTAATACCAACAACCTACCTTAAAAAAACCTACGCACATCAGTACATACAAAACTATTCTTACTCAAAAGGTATTTTCCTAGTGTACACTTATTTAAATTTGAAAACCATATAATACAAAAGAAACATAACCTTACTGATACATTGTTGGACAAAAAACTTTTAACAACATGTGACACGAGATGACAGTGGCCAGAAACCAGGCCACTACATCTACGTTACTTTACAACAGTGAAACACACTGCATAAACAATCCACTACTCAATGCCATCATTCACATATGCCTTTTTGCAAGATACAAAAAATAAGACATGAAAGTGAAAGTACCCTTTCGCATTATAATTGCTACACAACGCAAAGTGCCTCCTCCCTTTTCCCCTCCTCACTATCCTAATTTGTTTATTACATATTCATTTAAAAATGATGGTACAATATATATGGTAAGGATACCAACTCAACAAAATGATGTAGATGAATGGTTCAGAGAACCGACAAGTTATAAATTAGACACATATTCAACACTTGGGTATCTTTATTGAGGAAACGTTTCGCCACACAGTGGCTTCATCAGTCCAATACAAAGTAGAAAGGTGTAAGGAGAGGAGGAGTTTGAGGTAATCAGTCCCTCAGCCTGGAGTCGATGTGTTCAGTCCATCAATCTTGTAGAAAGTACAGCACATGTCCGTAGAGGTGGCTTATATATTGTAGTCAGGTGAGGCGAAGCAGCAGGAGGCGGGGTCATAGTGGTACCATCCACTAGTCGAAGTAGGTCTTCGTCCAAAGGTTGGACAAGTGTTGAAGAATTCGTTTGTATCAAGATCCCAAGATGTTGCTGTGTCAGACAGGATGTAGATGAATGGTTCAGAGAACCGACAAAATGAACCTGTATACATATGCTACCTATAGACTCAAGAGTTTATGTACATAGGGGTTGAACAAAAAACTCAAAAACTCACAGGGCACGTAACACTGAACATTGAGCAGCCCCCCCAAAAAAAAATTGAAATAAAATTACACAATTACAAATTATAACTTCACAATATAACAAAAACCGACGTCCGTAGGACGCAAGGACAGTCACCTGCCGTTCTGCCACTAAAAACACAAAAACCCTGTTCATACAAGGCAGAGGAAGTACAAAATACAAAAAAAAACTCTATCCAAAGAAAAAATAAGAAATATGAAAAATGTAACACAGCTAACAGGAACCGTCACACGGCCCTGTAACCCGAAAACAGAAAACAAAAGAGAACATACGAGAAAACTACATACAAAAACAAAATATATTTATATATTATCGAAAATTTATATGACCAGCAACATACATGTGACCGTCCAAGAAAACTTTACATACACCATGTGCCTCACAAAAACCATGATCCTCTTCCTACATCAGGCCTAAAAACCCTGAAGTCGACAAAATCAGGCTTGCTATCTGAAAAACCCAGAAATATTCCCCAAGCACTCGAACCTGTTCCGTGGAAAGCCACCCATGCATATCCCCTCAACTACCGTCTATAAGAGCCCCCATCCCCCGTCTCCCGTCTCAAAACACAAGTCGTCACCCCCTGTCGTCCTCTGTCATAACCCCGCCTGTGTCCACCGTCCTTCCCCCACAGTCCCCTCCTATCCTCACACACATGCCCCCTCGGCCA
The DNA here is from genome assembly GCA_009830355.1 of Cherax destructor. Lineage (NCBI taxonomy): Eukaryota > Metazoa > Arthropoda > Malacostraca > Decapoda > Parastacidae > Cherax > Cherax destructor. Next base: position 3,132 of record WNWK01056460.1, read on the forward strand.
GCTACTTTCGTACCCACCCCGTCAAAGACCCAGTAACACCTCCATCGTCAAACTCTTATAACCTCCAGAGAATGATGAATCCCACATCCCACTGTAAAGTTCCCTATTCCAACATTTCGTTCTATAAAACACAGCCGCTAAGGCCCTAACCCTACTCTCACCTGTCTCCTCCCTCATGCCCCAAGATACAAACAAGTAATCTGACACCAAATACAAAACAACCCCTGGTACCTCCCTTCACCCCCCCACATCAAACCCTAACGCCGGCGAAGTCGAAAGACCCCTCCACCCTGCGTCTCACGTGTCCAAACCATTCCCTTACCCTTCCCAAACCCCTACAAAAGTAGACCGCGTGATATGCCGTATCTTCGTCCCCACACCTATCACAAGACGCCCCCGTTCCTATCCCCATGCGATACAACACTGCCTTAAATGCCACGACCTCCATCAAAAACTTATACACCAATTCCCGAACCCGGGGTTTTAACCACAACGTCCGCAACCCCTTCCAAATCCCCGCCCAATCATACATCGGGTAAATCGCAACTCCTTGCAAAATGTTGCCCTGCACCCCCTTCCCTTTCTAAAAGGCTCGCTGTCATCCTCTGAGGCTCTCGGACCACCATGAGTCACGTCAACAAGCCTTCACATACACTCAAATCTCTCCCCCTCCACCACTTTCTTACTTCCTACATGACTAAACCCACCCGTCTCCCTTTCACCCCTCCCATCGGTACATATCGATGCCTAACATAAATACTCTGCAACCTCCTGTCAGGGGAATGCCTTGCACCTGAACAAAAAAAATAATGGAAAAATAAATAAAAAATAATAAAGACTCTTGGGTAATGAATTAAGAAAGATTTTTCTGAGTTTTAATTTAAAAAATAAATAAAAATAAAAAAAGGAATTGGCTGTTTTGGTTCTGGTCAGATGTTAAGTCAGAAGTAAGACCCCGGATAGTTTAAAGAGATGGCGTTGGTTATCCGGGTTTGGGGTAATTCTCAGATGATGTGAGATCTCCTGAGACCATGTTGTTGTAGCAACACACTGTAGACATGAATGGTGAGGTAGAAGTCTAATTATCCTCAAAGTCCAATAATCAGGAACTTTGGTAAGAGGAGTAGATGATATATCCCATTCCTAGCATCTACACTGGAGGACCAGTCCAGCAGCAGAGATGATCAGGAGAATAGTGGAGGTGAAGTGACTCTCCAATCTTCAACCGACACCAGGTAAGGTTAATACTACCAGGAGTAGAAATTAAAACTAATCAGACAGCCGGGAAATGGAGCTTTGCCGCAGCCCGCTAGATGGAAGTGCGGGCCCTAACTCGCTAATGATCCCCCCGGCTGACTGAACAACCCTAACCCCAATTATAATCCACTTATCCCTCACAATCCCCTTTCCAAAACTTATGGTCGGAGGCAATAAGTTACAAACAGAGGAAAAGTACTATGTACAACCTCGGCTCAGCCAATCTGAAAAGTAGTTTTCAGAGCCCGAGATATAAATAACTTTAAACTTGTGGTCCTGAATAGCCAAAGCCCATCTCAAGAGTCGGCTATTTGTATCTTTGAAGTTTTCTAAGTACATGAGTGGCTTGTGATCAGTTTCCAGTATAAAGGGTTTCCCATACAAGTAGTACTTGAACCTACTTATACCCCACACTAATGCATAGCATTCCTTTTCCACAGTAGAGTATCTTTCTTCCCTAGGTAGAAGCTTCTTACTGGCAAAAGATACCGGGAAAGGAGTCTCATCGTAATACTGCAGTAAAACAGCCCCGAGTCCAGAATGAGAGACATCTGTTCTGAGACAAAAGATTTTATTAACATCTGGTAATTTGAGAACAGGAGTGTTTGAAAATATTCTTTTGATTTGTTCAAAGCTTTGTCCAGCTTCATTAGAACAAACCAGAGGTTCTTTAACATTCTTTTTTTAAATAGTCTGTGAGAATGGAAGTCAGACCACATAAATTTGGAACAAAACTTCTGTAGAAATTTAGAGATCCAAGGAAACTTCTTAGCAGCTTTTGTACTAGGAAAGTGCTTTCAAGAACAGCTTTAGTTTTGTTAGGAAGAGGCGATAAAGTATTGTCTGAAATAATAAACTCTAAGTATTGTATTTTGAAATAGCCAAGAAAACACTTCTGTGGTTTGACTGTAAGGCCATGAGCTCTTAGTCTCCTTAAAACAAGCGACAGTGTTGCAAGATGATCTTCCCAGACATGAGTCATGATGAAATATTATCAAAATACACTGAAACATTCTTTAAGTCAGAGAGGACTATTCTCATAAGCCTAATATAAGTGGCACATGCGGTAACCAAACCGAAAGGCATTGTGCGATAATGCATTAGTCCTGTATGAGTGGGAAAAGCAGTGTATGATTTAGAGTCTGGGTGTAATGACACGTGATGGTATGCTTGCGAGATATCTAATTCAGAGAAGAACTTACAGTCATGGAATTTATATGTCATGATCGATTACTGGGATGGGTTCCTCATCCCATTTAGTAATAGCATTTAAATAACGAAAATCTTGGGCCAGTCTGTAAGAATTATCTGGTTTCTTAACCATTACAACTGGAGAACAGAAAGCTGATTTAGAAGGTTCGATGATCTTCAGCTTTAAGAGTCTGTCAACTTCGTTATCAAATGTTTTTCGTAAGTGAACAGGGACAGGATAGACTTTCCGTCTAACTGGTTCCTGAGCTGATAATTCAATCTTGTGTATAACAGTAGTGGTAAGTCCTGAGATCTCAGTGAATACGTCTGAAAAAGTATTTACTAAGGCACTTACTTGAGACTTTTGTTTACTAGATAGTTCACTGTTGATGTTGACATTTGAGTTATTGGTGGCAGGATCATCCAGTAGTTCCTTCGATTCTGTGCGAGACTCGTCATCTATAATGCAAACTTTACAGTCGTAAGAATCATGACTGCTAACTAAGCTGTAAGACAAAATGTCTTCATCAAAGGAGTTTAAACAAAGATTAACTTCTCTACGGTGATACCGTTTTAAAATATTGACGTGATACATTCTTTCCTTACCCTTGACATCCAATATATAATCTACCTTATTACAGACCTTGGTTACCTTATACGGCCCTCGCCAGGTAATTAATAATTTGTTGGATTTGTCATCACCAACATTAAACTTACGTTGGGAGCTCTTATGGTCAAAATATGTCTTGTAAGTTTTCATATACAAATTAAGGTTTTGACAACCAAATCCGCAGTTTCTTCCAATCTTTCCCTAAGGTCTAGGAGAAACTGGAAAGTGTTTTGAACTTCAGGTTTAATATCTTTAGACCATAGTTCATTCAAGTTAAATAGAGGTCCACGAGCTTGTCTCCCATAAAGTAATTCAAAAGGGAAATATCCAAGGGAGTCACTCGGAATCTCACGCATTGCAAAGAGAGCACATGGTAGGTATCTATGCCAGTCAGTTGGTTTAAGAATACAGAGTTTCTTTAATATAGACTTTAGGATGGCATGTTGTCGTTCCACATTTCCATTACACATCGGATGGTAAGGTGTAGTGAAAAGCGGTTTAACACCCACAAGTTGATAAACTTGCTCCATTACTTCTGACGTGAATTGCGTCCCTTGATCAGACAGAATTTCTCGGGGAATATCTTCCCGTGAAAAAATGCAAAGTAAAGCTTCTGCTACTTCTATGGACGTAATGGATTTTAAGGGTACCGCCTCAGGGAAGCTGGACGCATAGTCAATCATAGTCAAAATATATTTATGACCTCCTGATGAACGAGGAGTGAGGGGACCAACTATATCCACTGCAACCCTAGCAAATGGAACTGAAAAAAAATCGGCATTTTGACCATGGGAACTCTCGTAGTTCTACCCTTTGTGAGGAGAGCTGACATACATGACATGATCTACAATACTTATAGATGTCCGAGGACATCCCAGGCCAGAAGTACAAGTCTTTGATTTTATCATAGATCTTCCTATGGGAGAAATGGCCCGAGACTGGCAGGTCATGAGAAATTTTCAAAATAGTCTCACGACAATCCCTAGGAATGACTAACAGACTTCTTCCCACGTCATAGGGTTTGTCTGCAGACAATATAGTCTTGTATAGAAGATTATTTTTGACATCAAATTTATAAATAAACTTCTTTCTTTTAATTACGTTGCCATTTAATGCTAGCTTCCGAGTTTCCTCTAAGGAAAGACAAGTCTTCTGGAAACTCACTAAATCTATTTGTGACAGCTCAATAGGTTTTCTTTTGGTAAGAACTAAAGGATGGATAGGTTTTACCTTAGACTGAGCTCTGGTAAGGACGTTAACCGTGTCCAGCTGTTGAGAAGATTCAGTCACCTGTGGTTCTTCCTTAGTTTCCGTGCTGACTGGTTTTACCGACTGTCTCTCTACGGGTTTACCAGGAGCTACCAGATTATCAGTACTCGGAATTAAGTTATCCCGTTGAATCACTTCTGGAGAGATGAGGGAAGGAACAGAAGTATTAAGTTCAATATCCTTCTCGAAATCTCTTGAAAATCCCACACAGTCTAATTCAGATGGGAAGGTAGCCCATTCTACGTTCCCAACTAAAACGGAACATGAAGTTATTGGGGCAACTACTACCTCCACCCAACCCGTAAACCATTTGCACCTAATGAAACATCTGATAGTAGGAAAAGAATCACTTCTTCCTAAATAGCCCGTTAATTTAGTAGTTTTATACTGAGCTGAATTTAAATTAGGAAAACGTTTACTTAAGAAAACAATACAAGAACATCCAGTATCTCTAAGAATGGTGGAAACATTCATACCATTAACAGTACCTTCGCTAAAAGGTGCCCTAATATTAGCCTCGGTAAAACACTTTCCAATATTCTCACCTTTTTTCTTGGGACAGTCTGGACGTCTATGTCCCAATTCGTTACAGTTGTAACATTTTACCGGGAACTTCTTAGAGGCGAAGGGTTTGGATAACTCAGATTGTTTAGGCACCCCTGACAGTCTGAGCGCGCTGAGAAAAAAAAAATCGAAAAATACGAAAATTGAGTTTTTTACCAAAAATATCTGATCTTTCTGGCAACACCCTCGTATAATTCTCATCATTATACGATGTTTCTACAAGGAATTATAGTAATTTGTAACAGGTAAGGTGTCGGCGTCTGTCATGGCATGCGCGCTGACGCGGCAAATTTTTTTTTTTTTTTTCCGTTTTTTTTTCTATCAATTCCTTATATTTTTCTCTCTAATATAATACAAATTCACCATTTAATATCATAGGAGAGTGGGCGGGGCTAATATGGCCTGAGAACCAATCAGAAGCCTTCTCTGCCCCTCCGGATAAGAAGTGCTGGCAGGCCATAAATTACGATGTAGCGGCCAGCACGCACCAGCCAACAAATTGTTATTTTCTTACGCTAATATCAATAATAATGTTTATTTACATACTACAATTGATCTATTATGACATAAGGCGACATATTAATAGCATAGAAACATAAAAAACACACCAGAATAAGAATTATGTGGTAGTGGGATGGTAAAATCGCCCTTATGGATTATTTCTTCTCATTCTCACATCCCGGTGTGAGAGAAAACGGACCTAGCGATGGTAAACTGTAGTAGACACTCATATATGATGAAAACAGTGGAAAAAACAAGCATTTTTTCGGGATTTTTTTTTTTTTTACGACGACTCGGGGTGCCGCGCGCTTCGGCCATTATCTCGGAAGTAAGTTATTTACCTTTGTGAGGGTAATGAATGATTAATAATGAACGAATTGACGTGATTTTCACAATAAACATAGAAGAATGATTGCTTTACAAGATAGAGTGAACCTTTTTGATGTATCCCAAATATTTTCAGATTTGTGTGGGGATAAAAGTCCAATATTTTGCTAAATGTCAAGCAACCTGCAAACTATATTTTTTTTAAAATGAAGATAAGCTTTATTACAGAATAAGTACACTTGAGACGATAGACTTAGAAGTGTTCTATCAGCAGGAAGTGTCAAAACAACTTTCCCAACTACCACTTCGGCGTACATCTCTCTTAAGTGGAATTTTTAGGAATTTTCAGTAAATCTTGCGTGGTTCATTTGCTTGTTGGCCAATTTTATTGAAACTTCGTCACAGCTCCTTCTATATGACCTTCTAATAGTACACCAAAAATGAGCGCAATTGGTAAACAAATAAAAAATCGAGTTTTTTCGTTAAGGGGTCCCTTTAGGCACAACAGATTTATATCTACTACGCTCCTTAGGGTAGTTATTATGTGCGCAGGCATATATATCTGCGGCTTGTGCCATTTCCGAAGCCGTGTGAACGTCCCGTTCTTTGATAAAGATACGTAAGTCAGAGTTTACAGAAGAAAAGAATTAATCTCTTACCATCAGGTCTCGTAATGACTCAAAGTCGTGGTCGACTTCAGCACTATCAATCCAACAATCAAACAATCTGAAAAGTGGTCTGGTGGCTAGAGCCCCGCTTCACACACGGAGGGCCCGGGTTCGATTCCCGGCGGGTGGAAACATTTCGACGTGTTTCCTTACACCTGTTGTCATGTTCACCTAGCAGCAAATAGGTACCTGGGTTGTTAGTCGACTGGTGTGGGTCGCATCCTGGTGGACAAGATTAAGGACCCCAATGGAAATAAGACAGACAGTCCTCGATGACGCACTGACTTTCTTGGGTTATTCTGGGTGGCTAACCTTCTGGGGTTAAAAATCCGAAGAAATCTTATCTTATACTGTATGTAATTCTGATTTGGAGATATTCTAGTGTGACGAAACTCAGACTTGTAATGATGAGTGATTTTTTGAAAGCTTGAGTATGGCTTTCTTCAGCAGAGGATAATCAGTTATTATTTTAGGTGGTAAGGTGGAATATACATTTAAAGCTGTCCCTGACAGAAGTAAGCCAAGCCTAGTAGCCCAAGAATCTGAAGGCCAGTCACAGAGAGTGGCAGTGTTCTCGAATCTTGTAATATATGCCGCGATGTCATCCTGCTCTGTGAAAGGTGGTATTTGAGGCATACTAATATTTGATTCATGGGTAGGGTACTCTAGTACCCCTTCATCTATTTTATTCTTAGTTAGCTCGATCTTCTTGGCTTCTAATTCCAACCTTAACTGTTCTAACTCCCTCTGCTTTGCTTGTTCTTCAATCTCCTTCATCTTGAAGGCTACTTCCTTGCCTGAACTGTCTTCTCAGCTATCCTTTCCTGTTCCTCCTTTTGGCTAAAGCTATCTTAGCAGTTATATAGCTATCAAGGCTTTGTCCTGTAAATCCCATTTCCTTTCCAGCCCTCAACCAGAAATCTAAAGAATCCATTTTACGAAAAGAAATGTTGCACAAACCAAACTCAACTAATAACTGAAACTACAGTTTCAAAAGAGGGACCTCGTCCGCACACTTTCTAACATTCCCGAAAAAGAAAATGAAATATACTATTTCCAACTTGGAAGCAACTCTTGTGGGCTCAATAGCCTTCACTAAGATAAATAAACATGGTTCACCCAGGAGGGGTTATTATGGAAGTTCCCCAGGTCCAAAAAAAATGGTAAACTTCTAAACCCAACACTAGAACCAAACAACGGTAAGTCAACCAGACTACCAGTAATGACTTGACACCTTAACTAACTCACCCTTTTCAATCTTAAATGCTATACTCACAACCAGGTGAACCATCAGGAAGATGTAGCCTCAAGAGTCGTATCCTGGCAAGGTCGCCATTGTCAGGGGAACGCCTTCCACCTGAACAAAAAAAAATAATGGAAAAATAAATAAAAAATAATAAAAACTCTTGGGTAATAAATTAAGAAAGATTTTTCTGAAATTTTACTTTAAAAATAAATAATAATAAAAAAAAGGGAAATTT
>WNWK01056461.1:0-10999 GCA_009830355.1 Cherax destructor
TATCATCAACCACTGGTAGTTCTCGAGTCTTGTATCATCAACCACTGGTAGTTCTCGAGTCTTGTACCATCAACCACTGGTAGTTCTCGAGTCTTGTATCATCAACCACTGGTAGTTCTCGAGTTTTGTATCATCAACCACAGGTAGTTCTCGAGTCTTGTATCATCATCCACTGGTAGTTCTCGAGTCTTGTACCATCAACCACTGGTAGTTCTCGAGTCTTGTATCATCAACCACTGGTAGTTCTCGAGTTTGTACCATCATCCACTAGTAGTTCTCGAGTCTTGTACCATCAACCACTGGTAGTTCTCGAGTCTTGTATCATCAACCACTGGTAGTTCTCGAGTCTTGTATCATCAACCACTGGTAGTTCTCGAGTCTTGTATCATCAACCACTGGTAGTTCTCGAGTCTTGTATCATCAACCACTGGTAGTTCTCAGTCTTGTATCATCAACCACTGGTAGTTCTCAGTCTTGTCCATCAACAATGGTAGTTCTCAGTCTTGCATCATCAACCACTGGTAGTTCTCGAGTCTAGTATCATCAACCACTGGTAGTTCTCGAGTCTTGATCATCAGCCAATGGTAGTTCTCGAGTCTTGCATATCAACCAATGGTAGTTCTCAGTCTTGCATCATCAACCACTGGTAGTTCTCGAGTCTTGTATCATCAACCACTGGTAGTTCTCGAGTCTTGTATAATCAACCACTGGTAGTTCTCGAGTCTTGTATCATCAACCACTGGTAGTTCTCGAGTCTTGTACATCAACCACTGGTAGTTCTCGGTCTTGCATCATCAACCACTGGTAGTTCTCGAGTCTTGCATCATCAACCACTGGTAGTTCTCGAGTCTTGCATCATCAACCAATGGTAGTTCTCGAGTCTTGCATCATCAACCAATGGTAGTTCTCGAGTCTTGCATTATCAGCCTCTTGATCTGTTAGGCAAAAAGGATACATGATCTACTAATGAGACGTGTATTATGGTCATATTTCACTCTTCAGGGCTTTATCAAGCCAGTACAGTGACACAGAGGTATATGAAGGAAACATGATGAAGTGCAGGAAGAGCACAAGCACTTCAGTAGGCCTACTGGTGTAGACAGCCTGACTGTCTGCATAGACAGCCCATGCTGTCTGCCAGCTGAGTTCATATTTCGTGCCATTCTAGTTCCCATAGTTTCCGCCAGAGGCAAGCCTGTAGGCATACCCATGAGTCTGCCTCACCCCTGCCTCTCCCTCACTTGGCGCCCAGACAACACCCAGAAACAGGCTAACTTTTCTCCTTGCAAGGCGCATGGCCCCGGGCCATGGCCAACACGCAACCTGTTACTCGCACCTTTATTACAAATAAAGTAAGAAGCCTCTGAAGCCTTATCATTTTAACCACGCCTCCAAGAACACGCCACATAACTATCATTATAAATGGTGCCAGCGGTGCCTCGCAGCAGTTGTGTTTGCCCGCGAGGGAGGAAGAGGAATGAAGTTTGCCTTCAATTCATCAGCCTACACAAGAAACATCCGTCTCTCAACGAGTTATCCTGATGTCGTGTCTGCAAATCTCAGCATCCAAAACACAGGTACAAGCAGGATTCAGGCCGAAATTTGTTGAATTCTCCGAGAAATGGCGTCACTGACTCTACGCCACAGCGTCCCATGCTGTTTCTCAGTCACATGCTCAGCCTTGCCAGTATGTTCTACTGTTGTTGTTCAGCTCAGCACAACTATTTCAGCACTTCAGAGGTGAGTTTGTGGTGATTTCCCAGTGTGAGCGTGTCTCGTGTGTTGTGGGAGAGGGAGGAGGCCCGAAAGCCGTCTCTCACCATACACACCCACCCTAGTGTACGCCACACACTCCACTCACTGCACTCCCCCCCCTCTCTGCTGTTTTCTGTGAATTTCCTTGTAATTCTTGCCAGAACTGTGTATCCGAGTGTCGAGGCCACTCGAAGCCACGTGGATCAGCAAGCCACGTGGATCAGCAAGCCACGTGGATCAGCAAGCCACGTGGATCTCCAAGCCACGTGGATCAGCAAGCCACTTCACTGACGTCACCACGATGCTGCCTGACTTCACTGACGTCACCACGATCTGCCTGACTTCACTGACGTCACCACGATGCTGCCTGACTTCACTGACGTCACCACGATGCCATGACTTCCCAGTGCCTGACTCAGATGCTCACCTCCAGACATCACCCGCGATGTTCCCCGATCGTTCCCTTCGCGACGTCTGCTGACGTCACTCGCGATGTCACGCCTGATATCACCCATGATGTCCCGAGTGCTGTAGTTTTCACAGTGATCATTTTATTTTCAATATTTTCGAGAAGTTTGAGAGAAGATATAAGTCGAGTGTTCATTAATTATTTCTCTCAGTCAGTATTCTCACATGTTCGTGTATTGCTTAGTGTCAATTTTTACACAGAAAAGCGTCATTTGCTAGTAAGCTATGTTGTACCACATGTGTAGTATGTGTGCAGTTTTCTCTGTGTGCCCTATGTAGCACCTGTGTGTTACTTTGTCACCCTGTGTGACCCGCGCCCCCGCCTTGACAGCTGACATTTGTCAGTCAGGCGTCAGTTACGAGCATTCGAGTGCTTTGTACAAAGCTCTTATTGTTCGCCACTCATAGATGCCTTTGCTGAATCGTACCCGCGACGATTCTCCCATCGAGAAACCCCTGCACTTCACCTCCTAGACCGTCAGTCCAGTTATTGCAGATGACCAGTTTGGGGATGCTTACACTGCCCTCTGTTGTAACTTCTACTGTCGAGAGATGACACTCGTCGAGCAGCAGTTAAGCCTGTTGGCAGGCGACTGTCAGCCTCGTGTCACAGCTTCAGTGAGCAGCCTGCACAAAGATGATGTCACTTTGACTGCTAGCCCCCTCACTGCAGTATGGTGTAAGCTGTTACGACCTCCAGATGTTTCGCCGAGTCGTCCCTGTCACGACTCACTCCACACTCGCCAGCAGCGACAGCTCCAGTGACAGTACCAGTCGAGGAATGTCCTCCTGAGTCGCTTGCCAGTCCTGTACTGTTGCGACTACTGACGACCTGCTTCACCGCCCAGAGGGACCGTAACCTGTTACGTCACAGCTTAGCCGCAGCTATGTCTCCCGTGTTGCAGTATGTATCCAGACGCAGGAAGGCGTGCAGTGCTGCATCGACGCTCACTGCCTTAAACCTGTTCTTGCGAGAGAGAGACCCGAGTTTTTTTTAATGCCATTCATGGTCGGGACGACCATGGGTGCGTGACCAAGCGATGTAGACAGCCTGACTGTCTGCATAGACAGCCCATGCTGTCTGCCAGCTGAGTTCATATTTCGTGCCATGCTAGTTCCCATAGTTTCCGCCAGAGGGCAAGCCTGTAGGCATACCCATGTGAGTCTGCCTCACCCCTGCCTCTCCCTCACTTGGCGCCCAGACAACACTCAGAGAACAGGCCTAACTCCTCTCCCTCGCAAGGCGCATGGCCCCGGGCCATGGCCACAGACACGCAGCCTGTTACTCGCACCTTTATTACAAATAAAGTAAGAAGCCTCCGAAGCCTTATCATTTCAACCATGCCTCCAAGAAAACGCCAAATAAAACATATAGTTATACTGGCTTATGCTTGTAGAAGCAGAAGCAGTGCTACTATAACAACAACAACTACAACTACTACTACTACTACTACTACTACTAAAACAACTACTACTATTACTACTACTTCTAGTAGTACCAGTGGTGGTAGGGGTATTAGTAGTAGGTATGATGTTTAGTTGTTATGTGAAAGTGGGATTTATCATATTAAGGAGGACTCGTGGACAGCTGAGAAAGAAATGTGTACGATTTTTATTTGTTATTTCTTTTTGGTCTTCACTCAAGACGACACAAACGATATCTAAGTAATTAGTTATTATAGTGGACTGGGAAAAAAATATACAATGTCTGAACTGGATATTAATGATGATTTCAGGCATTTTCATCTTCGAATGGTTTGTTTGTTAATCACTAAGTGGGGTTCAGTCCATCTTATCAAGTGACTGGTGATGGTCCAGTGACGTACACATGCAGTGCATGTAGATAAGTGTGGTGTTCAGACGTGTTTCCAGGTTTCGTGCTGTGTACCCAACATATTCCTTGTCACAGCCTCCACATGGGATTATATAAGCCTCTGCACTGAATGATTCAAGGTTCTCCACCTTGGTCCTGGTGAGGTCTTTGATGGATGTGTTGGTTGCTCAGGCGACTCTAGCATTACCTCGTGTGATTACTTTGGTGACGTTGAGGGAAACTTGATTTAGTGTAGGGAAGGGTGATAACCTTTTTCAAAGTGATAGTGCAGGAAAATTCATAATGTGAATTGATCGTTTCTTGCAGACTTTGAAGAAAAAGATGGAAAATACAGCTCAGTTTAGGTTTGATTTCTGTAGAGCATTCATTGTCAAGAAACTTGGGCTGCAAATGCGGTATGCTCTTCCAAAAAAGCTGATGATACCTTGTTTAGTCTCAGTATTTTGATCAGAAGTGTGTAAGGTTATTATATTCCTAGGCTCACTGTAGACTTGTACTTTTGCAGTATTAAGTAGTTTGTGGATATGTCAAGGAATCCTGTTATTGGTCTCTTATTCAGGTGTGAACTGAATTGCCAGTTCAAATTTGTTAACGTCGTTATCCCTCCTTTGCCCCTATCAAAAGCTTTGGGCATGATCACGGGGCCGTCGTCCAAGTCTCGCCCCCACGCGATGTTTCTGGGCATGATGTTGACGAAAACGTCCAGTTTCAAGGTGCTCCATGTATAAGTATGCGACGACGGCGCTGATGGGGAAGCAGCTTCCCATCACACACGTTTGTCTATAGAATCTGTTGTCGATAGATAAATAGTTATTGAAATTCTCGAGAAGCCGAGGAAGATGAAGGTTCTGGTTGACTTAATATCGGAGAGAACCAATGGATTGCATGGTGAGTCCATCTGTATACAAAAGAAAGTAACATTAAGACTACTTAATTTCCCGTTTCGTTGACCTAATTGAACTCTGCACAAACATTAACTTGGCTGGCACCAACAGTTTGGTCAATCAGGCCAGCAACCGGGAGGCCTGGTTTGAGACCATGCCACGGGAGCAAAGATCCCTTAAATCGTTTACCGGAAATTTCCAATCCTCCAAGAGTGAAATGGTTTCCAAGAGAGAGAGAGAGGGGGAGAGAGAGAGGACATAATCTTCAGGTGACCTGACCAAGACTCACTAACCTCAAGACTCACCTGACCTCAAGACTCACCTGACCTCCAAGACTCACCTGACCCCAAGACTCACCTAACCTCCAAGACTCACCTGACCTCCAAGACTCACCTGACCTCCAAGACTCACCTGACCTCCAAGACTCACCTAACCTCCAAGACTCACCTGACCTCCAAGACTCACCTGACCTCCAAGACTCACCTGACCTCCAAGACTCACCTGACCTCCAAAAGTGACTCTTAACATTTTTACATGACTAAATTTACCTATTTTTATAGCTGTATATTTTGTTAGGAGCGTCAGTTTATTATTATTGCGTCACGTTGTATAAGTTGTAGTGAACCTCGCGGAGGTTCTGGTTTCTGTTAGCAGGTTTAAATCACATTGAAATTTCAATTATTCAAAATTTTATTATCATTAGGTTCTATGTTTATAAACTACTAAGGTAATTAACATAACAAGTGTCCCACCAGGTGAGCTTCTACGACGCCCTGGCGCTGAAGCAGGCGTCGACGAGCTTGTACGGGCAGGAGATGGGTGCTCAGTTCGGCTACTGTCTGGGGTCAGCAGATGTGGACGGTGACGGTGTTGATGACCTCCTGGTGGGGGCGCCCCTAGCCAGGGCAGGAGACAAGCTCCTTCCTGACGCTGGCAAGATCTACCTCTATTACTCTCCTTTAGTTCAAGTGAGTTACATGCTTTCGCTGTTGTGGGATGGCTGGGACCTGATGTGGGGTGATGGTGACATAGGTAGTGGTCGTAGTGATGGAGGTGTGGGTGGTGGTGTTATGTGTGGTGGTGGTGGTGGTTGTAATAGTAGTGGTAGTAGGATTTTTGACGATTGTTGTGCGGATAATGATGAGGAATGGTAGTTATGGTTATGATTGTGGAGTATTTGTTGGTGGTTGTGGTGTTGCACTGGATTTGATTATGATAGTTCCTACAAGTATGTTACAATAGCTCTTCCCCTCCTCCCTACATCAGTTTTCAATGTTTCATCCTTGCACTATGATCGAAATATTAATTATTATATATTTTTAATTACTGACTCGCAGAATCGATGATAGTACTATCAGATGGTAGAATAGCTTCATAGCAGCTGACTGGTGCCATACTAGTGGATAGAATCATCCAGTGACTGGTACCAGTGGATAGCGTCATGCAGTGACTGGTGCCACATAGTGGATAGAATCATCCAGTGACTGGTACCAGTGGATAGCTTCATGCAGTGACTGGTGCCACAAAGTGGATAAGTTCAACGTATCGTCTAAAACCCGACCTTTTCTGAAGCTATATTATCTATGACAACATCAAATGATAGTAAATAGATTCACCTGGTTGTAGCAAAAGACAGCGGTTGGTAAATATATATATTTCCTTCACCAAACAGCAAACAATTACAGGTACACTATATACAGAGGATATGTACAGAAAGGCAATTTGCAAGCAAGAGACATGGTAAGAATTGTCTTCGACCAGACTTAGAAGGAAGTCTGCCAGCGTTGTTTCACGAGGGTCCTACATTGCGGGCTTCCTTGTGACTGGCTGAGTTGAACCAAGGTGCTAGCATAATGATGGGGGACCCCGCTCATTATACTCTTAGCATCTGGTTCGCTGGTCGGGAGGGCATACCACCCCCCACCCCAAAATGGCTCTAATAACCAGGGAAAGACATCCCTCAACTGGTAGTGTGCCACCATGGCAAGAATTAAAACAACTTATGGCTAGATTTACTTAAATTTTACTTTATAGCTTATTACCATTTTCCCCTAAAACATACTAACTAATTACAACCTGAAAAAAGGTGTATTTCAGCACATTTCCTTTGCTGGCAATATGCGTATTGTGATATACTGTTGCAGCTGCAATGCCCAACGGATGAGACTAGTGTTCTTGTTCCTCTTGGAACTGAGGTAAGTCAGAGGAATGAGTTCACTGAAGACGTTGACTACATTAGGTGTGCTGGACTAGAACACGTCGAAATGTTTCAGTGCAAGTACCAGGACAAGGGCTTCCTTTTCAGTTGTGGAATAGGCCTGCTGATAGGCCTGATATTTGGCTGAATAATATGCCACAGGCTGCAGACATCCCTCACCAGATGCTTGGAGTAACACTGTCCCAACTTCAGATTCACATGCATTAAACTGTAAGACTGGATTGTGAGGACAATAGTATGGGAGCAGTACATAAGACAGTTTAACAGGGTTAAAAGCCTCATGATAACTAGAGGTCCAGCAAACATTTGTTTTAGGACTGGTAAGAGAGGTTAAGGGAGCTACCACATCTGCAAATTTTTTGTAGAACTTACGATAAAATCATATAATTCCTAAGAATCTTTGTAGAGACTCCGTATCCTGAAGAATGAGATATTTTTTAAGGGCTAAAATTTTGGCAAATTTAGGTGCACCTTTGCCACTACCTACTTCATGACACAAGAAAGTTACAGTAGATTGGCCAAAAGATGACTTTGTGAAGTTTAAAAGTCCTGAACCTCTCGAAGAAATGTTCAAGACGGGACTCATTTTGATCCCATGTATCAGAAACTACAACTATATCATCCAGGTAAGCCGTTGTGCTGTCAAGTCCTTTGATAGCCTGTTGGATTAAGTTTTGAAATGAGGTAGGCAACTTCCTTATTCCAAATGGGTTCATAGTATATTGATAGTGATCTTGAATTATGAAGGCAGAACTCTCCTTAGCTTTATCTGTTAAAGGTACCTGATAGTATCCTTTTAGGAGATCTAGTTTAGAAACAAAAGGGACCTTACCCACAAAGTCCGCAATATCGTCCATACGTGGAAGAGGGTAAGCATCTGGTACTGTGACCTCATTAACCTTGCGGTAGTCAGTACACATCTGGAATCCTTCATCAGGCTTTTTAGCAATGATGCATGGTGAAACTCAAGGGCTGGACTATTCCTCCACCAATCCATGTTCTAGCAGAAATGCTACTTCCTGCTGAAGAAGCTTCTGTTTTTCAGGATTAGCTCTGTAGGGAGAAAGTTTAATAGGTTTAGCAGTTCCTACATCCACATCATAATAACCCAGGTTACACATTTTTGGAACATCCGAAAATATGTCGGGATAGGTTTACAGAAGGGTAGTGAGAGTTACTACTTGGTCTTCCGCAAGTCCCGACATTATAGTTCGAATATCCTGGAGGATGGCTGAGTTAGGAAGCCTTATTTGAGCCTCTGGACTTATGTACAGGAATCATGGTCGTATACAGGGTCAGGGTCAGAGGACAAAGTCATTACTGGGACTTTAGGTGACTCCAATAATAGTATAATCTGATTAATGTGGTAGACCTTACTCAAGTTGGGTAAGGTCTTGTGGACTGCACACCTGGTTGTAGCCCCATTAGCCAAGGTAGAAATTAAAAATGAGCAAAAGACAGCTGTGAATAAATACTTATTTATATTTCTTTCACTAAGAGCAAGCAGTTATATGTACACTATTTACAGAGGATATGTACAGAAAGGCAATTTGCAAGCAGACATGAAGGTAAGTCTGCCAATGTTGCTTCATGAGGGTCCAACATCACTTCACAATTATGGCGGGCTTCCTTGTGATTGGTTGGTTTGACCCAAACATAATGAAGGGGCTCTGCTCATTATACTCTTAGCATCTGGTTCGCTGGTCGGGAGGGCATGCCTATATGTGTGTGTGACATGCCGAATAAAATATAACATACTCTTAGTAGGCCACATCTACCAAAAGTTAACATCAGTAGACAAACACCTTTACACGAAAACCTGCTGTGCCTGGTTGTAAATCAAGTTTCCAGACAAGAAACAATCCTCAAGCAAAGGCAAAGGCAAACACAAAAGGTAATTTTATATATTTCCTCCACCAATATTTACAGCAGGTATAACGTGCAGTAGAGGAAAAAAAAGATGTTAATGAGAGAGAGAGCAAAGTGAGTAAACTCACTGCGATTGGTTTTCACCTCATACAAGATATGTACTCTAATGTGTGCATGCAACCAGCGTCAGTGAGAGTCTGACTCCACCCAAGTATGGAAACATAACATCAGTTGGGCCACGGGAACCTCTCACCCATTTGGCCGATGTGCAAACCTGATAGCACAACAGAATGGCCGGGGCCCTCTGCAGCTCCTCTGACCTAACTGCCAGTTTGACAGTACTCGGCACAGCCACATCTGCTGATGCTGTTCTTGAATGTTTTTTTTTTTCATTTTTTGAACATAGATCTCCTTAGCTTTCTTCCATAAGAAGAAAATTTTTCTTGTGTTAGAAAGAGTTGAAAGAAATTAATGAAAACACTTGAAGATAGTTAACAACTCCAGGTAGGAGACTGGGAGCCATCCTGACCATCTTCAGGAAAACTCTTTTGTTCATTGATTTAAGGAAAAAGTGGATTTTCTCTCTGTCTCTTTTTTTCTCTCACTTCTCCTTCCCTTTTCTATACCTCCTATAATATATTTCCCTCCTCTCTCACCGGCTCTCATCCCCCAGGATGCAGACAACTTCCCTCCATCACAGGTGTCGGGGACTGATGCTTGGGGACGCTTTGGTGCGGCAGTCACCTCTCTTGGCGATGTTGACCTTGATGGATACGATGGTGAGTGTTTTACACACACACACACACACACACACACACACACACACACACACACACACATACACACACACACACATATACACACACACACACACACACATACACACATACACACACACACACAAAACACACACACACACACACAACACACACATACACACACATACACACACACACACACACACATACACACACACACACACACATACACATACACACATACACACACACACACACAAATGAAGCCAAACTACAAGAAAGGCGACTACGTGGGCATGAAGAACTTCCTGCACGGAGTTCAGTGGGACAGAGAGCTGGCAGGGAAGTCGGTAAACGAGATGATGGAATATATGACAACGATTTGCATGGAAGCTGAGGAGAGGTTTATACCCAAGGGTAACAGGAAAAGCGAAAAAGCCAGGATGAGCCCATGGTTCACCCAAAGGTGCAGGGAAGCCAAAACCAAGTGTGCCAGGGAATGGAAGAAGTATAGAAGGCAAAGGACCCAGGAGAATAAGGAGAACAGTCGTAGAGCCAGAAATGAATATGCACAGGTAAGAAGGGAAGCCCAAAGACAATACGAAAATGACATAGCAGCGAAAGCAAAATCTGACCCAAAGCTGTTGTACAGCCACATCAGGAGGAGAACAACAGTCAAGGATCAGGTGATCAGGCTGAGGAAGGAAGGAGAGGAGGTCACAAGAAATGACCACGAAGTGTGTGGGAGCTCAACATAAGATTCAAAGAGGTGTTACAGAGGAAATAGAAGGGCCTCCAGAAAGGAGGAGAGGTAGGGTACACCACCAGGTGCTGGACACGATAAACACAACTGAGGAGGAAGTGAAGAGGCTACTAAGCTGAGCTAGATACCTCAAAGGCGATGGGGCCGGACAACATTTCTCCATGGGTCCTGAGAGAGGGAGCAGAGGAGCTATGTGTACCCTAACAACAATCTTCAACACGTCTATCGAAACAGGGCAACTACCGAGGTATGGAAGACGCAAATGTAGTTCCAATTTTTAAAAAGGAGACAGAAACGTAGCACTAAACTACAGACCAGTGTCACTGACATGTATAGTATGCAAGGTCATGGAGAAGATTATCAGGAGAAAGTGGTGGAGTACCTAGAAAGGAATGAGCTTATCAACGAAGGCCAACACGGTTTCAGGGACGGGAAATCCTGTGTCACAAA
>WNWK01056462.1:0-10999 GCA_009830355.1 Cherax destructor
TGTTCCTCATCCCATTGGAAAAAGGGGTTTTAACCCCGTCCCGTGTTTTCCTTTCAGATAACCCAAAATCTGCATGACAGTGCCCACCATTGAAGACACTGCAAGACCCCCAACAGACATTAACCAAATTTTTTAAATGGGCTGCAAAAAACAATATGAAGTTCGGGGAGAAATTTAAATTACTCCAATATGGAAAATGTGAGGAAATTAGAATCTCATCGGAGTATAAAAAAATTCCAACCACACAATAGAGCGAAAAACAATGTCAAAGACCTGGGAGGTCATGTCAGAGGATCTCACCTTCAAGGACCATAACACTGTAGAATCACATCTGCTGAAAAATGACATGATGGATAATGAGAGCCTTCAAAACCAGGGGCTGCCCATGTTGCACTTTTGGTTGCTTGTTCTATCTAGGCTGGAATATTGTGCATGCTAACTGCCTTTCAAGGCAGGTGAAAGGCCCTAGAAAATGTGCAGAAAACCCTTTCCCACGGCACGCTAACTGCGATAACCACTTCCAATTACTGGGATGCAGTTCTAAACCTGTACTCCCAAAAACGGGCGGGAGAGATACATTATTATATACCAAAAACCAGGGGGTTAGTACCAAATTTGGGCCGGGGTCCCTCCCTACGCGAAAGCTGGCGACGTGTAACATCCACCCAATAAAAAGCACCCACAGCACGTTGAGAGACAACAAAAAATTTCGGGGCCCAAAAGACTGTTCAACTGCCTCCCAGCATACAAAAGGGGGATTACCAAGACCTCTGGCTGTCTTCAAGCAGCCACTGGGCAGGCACCAAAATTGGGCCCGACCAGCCAGGCTGTGGTTTTATGTTGGCCCGGGGGCCACAGTAAACCTGGTTGATCAGGCCCCGATCCACAAGAGGCCTGGTCCGCTGGGCTGTGGGGGCGCTCCCCCGGAACACACTCCCGGTAAACTAAAAAAAATTTGTCTTCACTCCTTTCTAACATCTTCATAGGCCTTCTTTTTGTCCAAGCCTCTTCAACACAAAACCTCCTTTTCCCCCTTTTTTCCCAAACCTTTTTTTTCCCCCCGGGGGGTTCTTTTATGCTGGTGAGGGGGTCTTTATCTAGGGGAAATTTGGGTGCTCCAGTTCCCCCATTGAGCCTGAATACCTTCCATCCCTGCCCCAACAGGCACTGTATAATCCTAAAAGGGTTTAGGGCCCCCCTGATTTAAAAATCCCCCAACCTTTCCCAGTGTAACCCCTGTACCCGCCTTCCTTAACACCGATTTATACACCCTCAAGTCATCCCATTTTGCTCCCCCCTTTCTGAATGACCAAACCCCCCCAACAACCCATCCTCAGTAAACCTGCCCCCTTTTTTAAAATACAAATTCTCTCATAATATTTATGCCACACATTTTAGACATTACATCTCCAATCTCCAGCCTCCTCCCCCCACTGCAACATTCACCCCCCATCTTCACACCCATATAAGAGTGCTGGTACCACTATACCCCCATACATTCCTTTCTTTGCCTCCTGGATAACTTTCTTCATCTCCACAGATACCGGGCACCACCAATTTTTTTTCCTTATCAGTTCTATGGTTTACCTCATATTTCATATACCCATCTGCCAACATTACCCCCTAATATCTGAACTCATTCATTTCCCAAATTCCCTTTCCCCTCAATCTGATATTCAATTTTTCCTTACGAAACTCTGTTGAAACCCTTATCACATGACTCTTATCATGTTTGTTTTAAAACTTCTTTTCTTTACACCCCCTCAAAACTCATCCACTAACCTTTCCTACTTTTTTTTCAAATTTTTCAAAAGCACAATTATCACCAAAAATAACTGTGCCAACCCCCTTTTTGTATTTTTTTTGAATTTTTTAAACCCCGCATCTGTGTTAAAAAACCCAGTGACATGTCTTTACCTGGTATACTAAGTAGACTTCTTTTTTTTTTAAACCCTGGCAGTTTCCCCCCAAAGGCAGGGTGGCCCGATAAAAAAAAACTTTAATCATCATTCCCTCCATCACTGTCTTGCCAGAGGGGCACTCCCCTAGTTATAAAAAATACAACATTAACACCCCTCCTTCAGAGTGTAGGCCTGTCAGTGGACCCCGGAAGGGCACCGGGGAAATTTACAATTATGTAAGTATAATATTGTAAGTGCTTGTGGAAGTGTATTTTTGGGGTCTGAAATGACAACCATAATTATTCCTTAACCCTTAAACTGTCCAAAAACGTAGATCACGTTTTGGGTACTTCAATATTTTGAAAAAATAAATTGTTCTTTTTGTTTAAAAGAAGGTGCATTTTGTTTGTCTTTCCCCAAATTTTTTTGTAATACTGCACACACTGGGTGCACAGACCCATTCTCTAATCTCGGGCAACTCGGGCATGTGGCAAGGTTAAGCATTTAAATGATCACTTTTCGGGCAGTACGCGGAAAACGTTATCTACGTGTGGACAAAAGGGAAGGAGAAAATTGTTGGAACGGATTGAAGGTTTCTCGAAGTTTTATTTTCGGGGGCCCCACTGTACTTCCTATCCCCGGGAAATCATGCCCGGGCCTGCCGTTTCCCCTGAATCCCTTCAAAATGTTACCTTGCTCACACTCCAACAGCACTTCAAATTCTAAAAACTATTTGTCTTCTTTTGCCCCATCTAACATGCTCATCATGCTTGCGGGAAGCCCTAGCCCTTGCACAAAAAACCTTCTACCCCCTTAAACCTTTCCTGGGCCCGCCCCCCTCCCCCGTTTTCCCCACTCAGATTTATACACTCTTGAAGTCATTCTTTTTTGTTCCATCCACCCTCTCTACATGGCCAAACCATCTCAATAACCCTCCTCAGCCCTCTGGATAATAGTTTTGGTAATCCTACCTCCTCTAATCTCTAAACTACAGATTCTCTGCATTATATTCACACCACACATGCCCTCAGACATGACATCTCCCCCCTCCCGCCTTTTCCTTGTTGTAACATTCACCACCCCCTGCTTCACACCCAAAAAGAGTGTTGTGTAACTATACAACTCTTCATTTCCCCCTTTTCTTCCATCGATAAAGTTCTTTGTCTCCCAGATACCTTAGTGCGCCATTCACCTTTTTCTTTCGTCAATTCTGTGATTGACCCATCTTTCATAGACCCCTCTGCGCATGTCCACCCCCAAAAATCGAAAAACATCCTCCTACTCTCTCCAATCTGATATCCCAAACTTTCGTTACGTAATTTTTTGTTATCTTTAAACACCTTACTCTTTCCTATATTCTCTTTTAATTTCTTTCTTTTAAAACCTTCAAACTCATCCACCCAACCTCTGCAATTCTCTCCATCTGTAAATATATTGAACAACCATGGTGACATCCCCATCCCTGCTAATTACTTTTCTGGGAAATAATTCCCCCCTCCTACATACTCTAACCTGAGCCTCATTATTCTCATAAAAAATCTTCACTGCTTTCATCCCCCTCCTATTCTATACATTTTTCAACATCTGCCACATTTCTCTCCTATCCCTCTATCATTTGCCTTTTCCATATTCATAAATGCCACAAAAACCTCTTTACCCCATCTAAATGCTGTTCATTTTGTTTCTCTTAAAAAATGGTCTAAAACCCCTACTCATCCTAAAGCCTTCATGTTCATCTCTATCTGCTTCGCTTACTCTCAGTTCTTTCAGTAATAACTCTTACCATTCACTTTCCCGGATACTCAACAGACCCTTTTTTCTTTCCCCAACGGACGATCCCACTGTGGGGGGGTTGCCCAAAAGGAAAAACAAAAGTTTCTCCTTTTACATTTAGTAAGTAAGACATGAGAAGGAGTACAGCCCCTTTGCTCCTTTTACTCACCCTTTCATCGATGGCTTACAAGGAAGAATTCTGTTCCACTTTCCCTGAAGTTGAAAAAAACAAGTAAAAACTAGTAAAAAAAATAGAAGCCCGAGGGGGTTGTGTATATACTATATGATTGTACATGCATTTTAGTGTGACCTAAATGTAAATAGATATAAAAGACATACCTGAAAACTTGCATGTTTATGAAAGACATAAAAAAAACACCACAATCCTACCATCATGTAAAACAATTAAGGTTTAGTTTTTCACTCACTTGGCAAACGTAGTCCCCCCCGGGCGTTTCTGTCACCAACCTATTCCTTGGGCCAACAGACTTATTCCCTATAATTTTTTCTCTTTTTTCCCTTTTTTTTTTTCAAAGGAACTATGCATGCTCTCTGCCAATCCCTAGGTTTTCCCTCTTCCATACATTTTTAAAAAAAATGCACCAACCACTAAAACTTTCCCCACTTTCTTTTTTAAAATTTCTATCTTTATTCCATCAATCCCAGCTGCTTTCCCATTTCATTCTACCCATGCCCCCCCTTTCCCCACACTCACAACTGGTTCTTCCTCACTTAAGATGTTATTTTCCCTTCACTATACACGAAATCACAGCTTCCCTATCTTCATCAACATTTAACAATTCCTCAAAATATTCCCCCCCATTTGATACCTTTAACTCTCCCTTTAATAACTCTCCTCTCCTTTTTAACTTTCAAATCCATTCATTTCCTAGGCTTCCCCAATTTATTAATCTCACTTCAAAACTTTTCTTATTTTCAGCAAAATTTGTTGATATCTCACCCACCCTCTCATTTGCTCTTTTTTTACCTTGCTTCACCATTCTCTTAACCTCTCTTTTCTCTCTATACACTCCTCCCGCACTGCATCACTTCTACTTTGTAAAAACCTCATATGCTAACTTTTTCTCTCTTACTACTCTCTTTACATCCATCATTCCCCCAATCGCTCTTCCTTCCTGCACCCATTTTCCGTAACCACAAACTTTTGCTTAACACTTCATTCTTAAACCTACCCCATACATCTTCGACCCCATTGCCTATAATAAATAATAATAATAATAATAATGATAATAATTTATTAGACATGATACAATGTTGAAATACAGTTAGGTAAAAGGAGGTTTTCATGCCAAAAGCCCCTAATATGCTGAGCATTGTGGCCATTTTTAAAATTAATTAACAGTAGAATACATGGTAAAAAATTATGGTTGATAATTTACAAAATAAGTATAGTTGCAGCAATGCAATTTGAATGAGATCAAACAAATTAAAACAATTACAGTGGTACCTCGGTTAACGATGGTCCCCAAACTCGCCCTTTTATGTAAGTTTATTTTTTTAAATGCTTTTGTAAGTGTATTTTTGGGGTATAAAAGGACTAGTCTATTTTAAATTTTTCCCTTTTGGGATAAATTCGTTTGGTAATGGCACTTGAACAGCATTCTGGAATGAAAAAATATGTTAACCGAGTACCACTGTAGTTGTATTCATTTCAGTTTATATGATCATTATATAAGTTACACAGAGTACAAGAAGTGAATTATTTCATTTGTTAATGTTATAGAAACAGTTAGCTCAGTTTGCATTATTTATAACAGGTTTTGCATTTAAGTGATTAATCAACTTTGTTGGGTATTGTGCACTTTGGTTTGGGTGAGAAGGTGGTTTTTTTAGCATCATTTTGAATTGGGGTACAGGCAAGGTTTCTTTGGCAATCACAGGTAATGAATTCCAAATTTTCGGGCCTTTTATATGCATTGAGTTTTTGCATAGTGTTAGATGGACACAGGGAACATGAAGGAGTGATCTGTGTCTAGTGTTATGGTCATGTGTCTTGTTAAAGTTGGTAAGGAGAAGTTTGAGTGGTGGGTTAATTTTGCATAGTGTGTTTTATGTATGTAGTAGGCACAGAAAAAAGTATGGATGTCTTGTATGGTAAGTAAGTTTGATTTTTGAATATTGGTGGAGTATGTTGTCTGGAGAGTGAATTTGTTATCATTCTAACTGCAGCCTTTGTTGTGTTATTAACCCTTTGGGGGTCGGCCCCGTACTAGTACGTCAGTGCAGCCAGGGTCGGTCACGTACTTGTACGCCTAAATTCTAGTGCCTTCAAATCTGGTGGAAGAAAGCTGGTAGGCCTACATATGAAAGAATGGGTCTGCGTGGTCAGTGTGCCAGTATAAAAAATCCTGAAGCACCCAGTGCATAATGAGAAAAACTCTGACCTTTTTTTTATTTAAAAAAACGATTTTCGGTGTATTTTCGTATGGTATTTATGGTTGTATTCTGTTTTGTTTGGTCTCATTCGATAGAATGGAAGATATACTATAGATATGGTGATGATTTTGATTTTTTTTACGATGACTAGTACCTTGAAACTGACCCAAAGTAGCGAAAATGTTCGATTTTTGTCGATGTTCAAGAGTAAAAAATCACACCATGCGCCCAATACACATCAACTGGCGAGTCTAATATTCTTGCACAAGTGCTCTGATATTATTTATACCATTTTTACAATGATGCAGTTGTATGCATAACAGTAAAACTTCTATTTTTTGTGAGGAAAAATTCAAAATCGAAAAGTAAAAGTAATGTAAAAGGCGCCTGATGACGTAACTAATGAACAGAGAAGATGTTATTTTAGTGCCAGGAATGTCTGCATTGTTTATTCTGGACCCTATTTTGAAATTGCCATCGTTTGAATTTTTGTGAAATTGGCCAAATTGCCATTTTCTGACCACTATTTTTTCTTAGTGCAATTGGTAAATAGACGGTTTCTTGTACTCAATCGATAGAAGAAATGGAGTTCTAGGGGAAATAGCTATAATTTTAGTAGACTGAAACATTGGAATTTGCCGAAAATAGGGGTCAAATTGGGCGAAATCGCCGACGCAAATGTCATCGATACCGCTAACTTCGCAAGAGCATAACTCCGTTAGTTTTCCATCAAATTTCATAATTTTGGTGGCGTTATGATCGGAAAAAGATTTCTATCATTTCATAAGAAAAAAAAATTTATTTTTTTCTGAAACATTTTCGACCCTGAGAACAAGTTTGGGAGAGGGCCTCTGACCCTCAAAGGGTTAATGGTATGAGATGAGTAATTGATGTTGAGCCCCATGTGCAGATTCTATAGGTGAGGTAGGGGTAAATGAGTAGTGATATAGGGTAAAGGAGGTGGTTGTGGAACATAGTACCGTATCTTGGATAGTATTCCCACGGTCTTGGAGACTTTCTGGAAATTTGTTGTATACGTGTCTGAAATTTTAGGCCACTGTCAAGATGGATACCTAAGAATTTTCCCTCTGTGAGTTTTGTGATAGGGGAACCTGTTTATCATTATGTTAAGTGGTAGTTTGTAGCTCTCTTCCCAAACTGAATGAAATAGGTTTTATCAATATTGAGAAGTAAGTTTGTTAGTCATCATCCAGGTAGATATTTTCTAATTCATCATTTACAGTGTTGGCTAGTATGTCTGGGCTTGGGTGAGAGAAAACGTGTGTAGTGTCATCTGTAAATAGTATGGGTTTAAGTAGTTGAGATGCATTTGGTAGGTCGTTAATGTAAATGAGAAAGAAGTGGGCCAAGAACACTTCCTGTGGGACACCTACTGTAATAGTTTGTGCGGTAGAGCTAGCCCCCATTTGTGTACACACTTTGGGTTTCTGTTGCTAAGGTATGTTTTTTAGGTAGTTGAGGAAGTCCCCTCTTATACCATAGGTGAAAATTTTTAGGTGAAAAGATCATGGTAAACTGTATCAAAAGCTTTCGTAAATCAATGAAGATTCCCACTGGGTTTTTTTTTTCTCGAGAGCTGAATTATTTCTAGCATGTGTATAAAAAGCATCATTTGTATTTTTTTTTAAAAGGCCTGAATCCAAATTGACAGTGGTTAAAAAAATGTTGTGGGAGATGAGGTGGGAATATACAGTGGTACCTCGGAACCCGCGTGGGGGCCCCTCTTTTAAAACTGTCATTCTATGTGGAAATATTCAAAAAAAAAAAAAAAAAATTTTTTTTTCTTATCAAAAGTTTAGATTTTTTTTCTGATTGTTTAAACCCCCCAAAAAAAAAATTTTGTGATCAGTATTTACTGAGATATAGGGCGTAAAGTTGGAAAAAAAATGAGCCGATGGCAACAGCGGGGCCGCTCACCGGTAAACTTTGGTTTATTTCCCTTTTAGGTTTCTTTTTTTTTTTTCCTATTTTTTTTTTTTTACATAACTTATGTGGCCTGTGAGCCCAAAGTAAGGTGCAATGTATATATATACATTTCGTTGTATGCAACACAATAATAAAAACAAACATTAGTATCATTATATTGTTTACAAAACTTGTTTACACCCAACCAACAAAAAAAAAAATTTTTTTATTACTATTGTTCTATAATATATATACACATATAAATGACTAGACATTTTCCCCTCAACTGCAATTAGCACTTCAAAGCTCCAAGTGTGTGTGTGTGTGTGGGGGGGACATCTAAATTTGCTGAGTCGGGGTAAGGCAGCTGTCAAAATGACATATACCTTTTTACTCCCCCACCCCACACTGCCTGTCAACAAAAAAGGGGACTCATGTCTTCTTCTCCACAACCTCCTTCCTTTCCTTCATACCTCCCTTTCCCCTAGCTTCCTATTTTCCTTCTTTCCCTTTCCCCTTTTCTTTCTCCCTTTCCCCTTTTTTACTTATTTCCTTCCCTTTCCTCTCATCTCTTCCTTCCTTCCTTTCTCTTTTTTTTTCTTACTTCCTTCCTTTTTCCCTTTTCCTCCTTCCTTACTTTTTTCCCTTTCCCCTTCCTCTCATCTCTTTTTTCCCTTTCCCTTTCCCTATCATCTCTTTTTTCCTTCATTCCTCCTCTCCACTCTCTTCCTTCCTTCCTTACTTTCTTTCTTCCTTCCTTCCTTCCTTCTGTTATCCTGGGCATTGTTTTGGTCACAAACTCCTCAAAACCATAAAATTTTTATCTTCAGAGACACTTCCATCTGTTTGGAGCTATCATTGGGGGGAAGAGAAATGCCCCAAAATGTCCCAAAGGAGTCAGATAATTTTTACCGCTAGGCATGCTGGGAAAAGGGCCACTGAAATTTTTCCCCCCCAAAGCACCAGTGGTTTCCCGATTTTTTTCCGCAACTGACCACACAGACCTATTCCTCCATGTTTACCAGCTTTTTTCCTGCTTGATTTTTAGGCCCTTTGAATTTTGGGGGAAAATTCTCCCTTTGGGCCCGTAAGACGTATATATAGACTAAAAGTCAAAATTAACGATTCCCCAAACTTCCCCCCCTTTATGTAAATTTATTTTTTTTAAAAGTTTGTAAGGGGGATTTTTTAAAAAAGGGCTAGTCTATTTTACATTATTCCCTTTGGGGGTAAATTTTTTTGGGAATTTAATTTTAAAATTTGGAACAAAAAATTATTGTTAACAAATTCCCCTGTATCTGTTAGAATTAATTTTTTAAAGATTTTGGGAAAGGGGGAAGTTAGATATCGGGCCCATAGTTATTCAGGGTTTTTGATCTCCCCCTTTATGGTCTGGGGGCAAAGCCCCGCTTTACACGGCGGGGGCCTGGGTTCCCCATTCCCAGCCAGGGGGAGAAACATTGGGGGGTTTCACACCTGTTGTCTATGTTCCCCTCAGGAAATGGGTACCTGGGTGTTAGTCGACTGGTGTGGTCGATCCTGGGAAAACTGACCTAATCTGCCCGAAATGCTCAAAAATAACAAGGGGCTTTCTATATAGAGTATGTCACTGATGTCAGCTAGGGCCCGTATACCATGTACATGTACTTGTAGTAAATAAAGAAAAAATATTATTATGTAAAGGGGGCCTCGCTATTTTGAGTATTGATGGGGAAAGGGGAGGGATTTGATGGATTTTTTTAAAAGTGTTGCAATAATTGGTGAGAAAACTTGAAACTTTTTGTATATAAAAGGTGGTAAGTTATTTAGGTCTCCTGCCTTGTTTTTTAATTTTTGATTATAAGGAAACTTCTATTGGGTTGGGGCTAGGAATAGTGTGTTTGGGGTAGGGCCCGTGAGAAAAATTTTGGTGGAGTGTTTTTAACTTTGGGGTTTTTCTTCCCCTTTTTTTCCCATGGTGGAGAAGAAATTATTGAGTTTGTTTGCTATTTCAGAGGTGGGAATAGGGTTCATCTGGTTTTTTTTGGGGTTGATTGTTCTGTTAGGGAAATCTTTTTTTCCTAGAATTTCAGATAGGGTTTTCCCCGGTCTTTTTTTTTATCACCTTTTGGGGATGTAATCTGGGTTTTCATAGTTTAAAATTTTTTTTACCACCTTATCAAAGGGAGGTTTGAAGAGTAACGTTTTTTTTATTTTTTGTTATTTGAACATTCTTGGGACTGTTTTTTATATGGGGGTTTTATAATTTAAAAGATTTTATGTGCTGGGGGTTAGCCAGGGGGTTTTTTAATTTTAGCTGTGATTTGTTTAGTTTTTTTTGGGGAAAACTTATTATAGAGGATTGGGTCTTTTTTTAAAAAAATTATTAATACATAAGTCAGTATTTACAGTTGCTATTTTTGTTTTCCAGTCAGTTTTTTGTCTTTGCTTTTTGGTTATTAATAGCTGTCTCATTATGTATCTGAAGGTAACTTTAGTAGTCTCTAGTGGTAATTTTCCAGGTTGGAGAAAAAGGGTAGTAGTCTTTTATTTCTGGATTATGCCTGATTTTAATGGGGATATGGTGTTAGTCCAATAAAAAGGGCCAAAAAAAAGGGAGGCACAGGTCTCAGAATTCTTGTAGGTTTTTTACTATCGGGGGCAGCAAGCAGTTGCTCATAGTGTTTGTTAATTCAGTTACTTGTGGGTCCTGATCTTTTAGGAGGTTTATATTGAAGTCTCCTGTGAGGGGTTAAGTGGTTTTTTTCATGTGTGCATCAGTAATCCCCTACTTCCTAATTTTTTATTAAAATTTTTTAATTTTTTTAAATGTGGTTTTAAACTATAGGGTTTTTCACTGTGAGGGTTTTTGTATGTTATTTGGGTTTAAAAAGCCTTTTTATATTCTCCATGTTCATCTCTTGTGCATGTATTTGATGCATTCAAGCTGGTCTGAGTAGAATATATCTGTGCCACCTCCCCTTTTTGGTCTGGCCTACAATTGTGTATGGCTGTGTAAACCC
>WNWK01056463.1:0-10999 GCA_009830355.1 Cherax destructor
TATTATTATTATTTTTTTTTTTTTTTCAAAAGTCGGCCTTTCCCCCCACGGGCAGGTGCCCCAAAAAAAGAAAGAAAATCCCAAAAAAAATACTTTCATCATCATTCAACACTTTCAAACACTCATACATAATCACTTTTTTGAGGGGAGTCAGATACAACAGCTGAGTGTCCCTCCCAGTGTCACTATCCCAGCCCCCTTTTTAAAGTCAGGCATTGTTTTCCCATTTCCAGACTCAAGCCCAACTAAATCAATTAACTGGTTTCCCGAATCCTTCACAAAATGTTACCCTGCTCCACCCCAACAGATCGTCATGCCCCAAAAAACCATTCGTCTCCATTCACTTATCAAACCGCTCACACATGCTTGCTGGAAGTCCGCCCTCCCCCACAACCTCCTTTACCCCTTCCCCCAACCCTTTTTCGGAGCCCCTACCCCCCTTCCCCCCCCCACAGATTTATACGCTCTCCAAGTCATTCTTTTTTTGATCCATTTCTCAAAAACCCAAAAAACCCCCCAAAAACCCCCTTTTCGCCCTCTGAAAAATACTTTTAGTAACTCCACACCTTCTCCAATTTCCAAATTCCCAATTTTCTGCAAATTTTACACCACACATTCCCCAGACAGGACATTTTCACTGCCTCCAGCCTCCTCCGCTGCAGCATTTAAAAATGCTTCACACCCTATAAAGTGTTGGTACCACAAACTTTGTACTTTCCCCTTTCTTTTGCCTCCATGGATAACTTTTTTGTCCCCCTACCTAAACGCACCACTCACCTTTTTCCTTTTTATAAACTATGGTTAACCTCATTTTTATAAACCCATCCGGAAAAGTCAACTCCCAAATATCTGAAAACTTTTACTTTTCCCATAATCCCCCCCCAATGTGATACCCAAATTTTTTTTTATTTAAATCGTTTGATCCCCTCATCACCTTCTCTTATCTATTTCATTTTTAACTTTCATTTTCACCTCTCCCAAACTCGCCACAAACCCTTTTTGCAACTTTTCTTTAAAATTTCCCCAAAAGATTATCAGAAAAAAGTACGGAAATCCCCTTTTTCATTTAATTTTTCCCTAATTTAATCCCCCCCCCTCCCCCAAAACCCTAGCTTTACTTTTTTCAACCCCATCTATAAATATATTAAACAACCATGGTGACTTAAAAATCCCCGTCTAAGACCACTTTTTCCGGGGAAATAACCCTCTCTCCTACACACCCCAACCTGAGCCTCACTATCCTCATAAAAACCCCACAGCCTTCTTTACTACCATTCCATACACTTGCAAATTTGCCACATTGCCCCCCTTTCCCCTTATCATATGCCTTTTTCTAAATCCATAAATGCAATAAAAACTACTCTACCTTTATCTAAATGCTGTTCACACATATACTTCACTGTAAACACTTGATCTACACATCCTACCCACTCTAAAGCCTCCTTGCTCATCTGTGACGAAATCCTACTCTCTGTCTTACCTCTAATTCTTTCAGATAATAACCCTGCCATACATTTTTACCTGGTATACTCAGTAAACTTATTCCCTATAATTTTTACACTCTCTTTTATCCTTCCCTTTATATAGGAACTATACATCATGCCAATCCCATTCTTCCCCTCTTTCATACATTTATTAAACAAAAATACCAACCACTCAGCACTATATCACTCCTGCTTCACTAACATTTCTGTCATGATTCCGTCAATTCCAGCTGCTACCTTTCATTATACGTATTAACTCACACCTCCCCACTCATCCTGCTCTTCACTCCTAAACGATGTTGTACCTCTATCCATTACATGAAACCCACTCGCCTCCCTCTTTTCATCGACATTTAAAAAGTTCTCAAAATATTCCAACCATCTACCCAAAACCTCCAGCTCCCCATCTACTAACTCCCCTACTGTTTTAACTGACCGATCCGTCGTTCCCTAGGCACTTACCTTGTTTATCTCACTCCAAAATTTTTCGGTTTTCCAGCCAAAATTTCTTGACAGAGCCTCTCCATTCTTTCATCCATCTTCTTTTGCTATCTCACCACTCTCTTCCCTTTCTTTTACTCTCCATATACTCTGCTCTTCTATTAACACTTCTGTTTTGTAAAAGACCTCATAAGCTACCTTTTCTCTTTATCACACCCTTCTTCTTCATTCCACTGCCTCCTCCTCTTTCTCTGCACCACCCTCCTATAGCCACAAACTTCTGCCCCATTCTAATACTGCATTTTTAAAGACTATCCAACTCTCTTCACTTCCTACTCCTACTTGCACTAGGCGCACCTTTCTGCCAATAGTTGCTTATATCTCACCCTCTTCCTCCTCCCTTAGTTTATACACTTTTACCTCTCTCTTATGCTGTTGCTGCCATTTTCTTTTTTGTCCCATCTACCTTTACTCTAACTGTAGCTACAACCAAATAATGATCTGATATATCCGTTGCCTCTAAACATCCTGGAAGCCTGCTCATCAACCTTTTATCCACCAATACATAATCCAACAAACTACTTTCCTTACGTGCTATATCATACCTTGTATGTTATTTATCCTCTTTTCATAAAATATGTATTACTTATTACCAAACCTCTTTCTACACATAGCTCAATTAATGGTTCCCCATTTACATTTACCTAACTTCAAATTTACCTACTACTCCATCACACAACATTTTACCCACTTTAGCATTAAGATCTAACCACAATTCTCTCTCACTTGGTTCAAAACTCCCCCACACACTCCTCCAACATTTCCCAAAATCTCTCTCTCCTCTACCTTCTCTCTTCTCAGGTGCATAAACACCCACTATAACCCACTTTTCACATCTAACCTTTATTTTACTCCACATAATCCTTGAATTTAT
Organism: Cherax destructor; assembly: GCA_009830355.1. Classification (NCBI taxonomy): domain Eukaryota; kingdom Metazoa; phylum Arthropoda; class Malacostraca; order Decapoda; family Parastacidae; genus Cherax; species Cherax destructor. Next base: position 2,860 of record WNWK01056463.1, read on the forward strand.
CATTTATATTCCTTCTTTACCGCCATAACTGATTATTCAACATTATTGCCACTCCTTCTTTAGCTCTAATTCTATTTAAAACCCCCTGATCTAATCCCATTTATTTCTCCCCACTGAAACTCTCCTACCCCTTCAGCTTTGTCTCACTTAAAGCCAGGACATCCAGCTTCTTTTCATTCATAACATCTACAATCATCTTTTTCTTATCTTCGCACAACATTCACGCACATTCAAACATCCCACTTTGACGGTTTTCTTCTTCTTTTTAGTAAGCTATACAGGAAAAGGGGTTACTAGCCCATTGTTCCTGGCATTTTAGTTGACTTTACAACACGCATGGCTTACGGAGGAAAAATTCTTATTCCACTTCCATGGATAGAAAGGAAAAGCAATAAGAACAAGAACATTAAGATAAAATCAAAAAAAACTCAGATGAGTGTGTATACATAAACGTGTACATGTTTCGTAGGGACCTAAGTGAAGAGAAGACAAGTTTACCAAAATTTTGCTGATGAAAAGAAAAAGAACCAGCAATCCCCATCTAAAATTCGGGTTTCTTTTTAAAGCACCTGGCAAAAATTTTCCCCCGGGGTGGTTGGTTACCACTCCAAAAATTCAGTTATTTAAAATTTTTTTGTTTGAGGCTGCCCAAAGTTTTTAAAACAAATTTATCCCCAAAAATGTAAAATGACTACTACCCCCCCAAAAAAACCTCAAAAGCAAAAAATAAATTTCAAAAAGGGGGGTTTTGGGGCCCTTATTTTGGTAAGGTAAATAATATTGTAATCTTGTTTATTTTGGGGAGAATAGATAACCATGAATTATTTTTAAAAAAATTTCGTGTTTTTCATTAAGATTCTGGAATAAAATTTTGTCAAAAGGGGGCAAATTTTTTGGGAAAGGGTTCAGGAAAGTGGTTAGGGGACTTGAGCCCGGGAGGTAAGTATTTTTATATCCTTTCAAACTTTTTTCAACTTAAATACATTGTTATTCTCAATCATATCCCCCCAATTTTCTTTCCTGAGTGTACAAATTCAGTGGCCTCAGCCATTTTTTGGGGGAAGGGTTTGTGTTTTTGAGATCAATTTGTCATTCTTCTCTGTTTTTACAGCAATTACATCCATTCTGTAATACAGACTCCAGAACTGTGCAGATAATCTAAATGAGGCCTTTCCAAAGGGTATAATTTATATTATTACGTATTATAATCATAATAAATGCTAAACCCGGTGGCCTGGGGCAAAGCTCTCGCTTCATGAGGGGGCCCAGGTTTGATACCCGGGAGGGTGGAAAAATTTTTTACGCGTTTCCTTTCACCTGTTGTCCTGTTCACCTAGCAGCAAATAGGTACCTGGGTGTTAGTCGAGTGGGTGGGTCGATCCTGGGGGAAAAATTGAGGACCCCAATGGAAATAAAACAGTCCTTGATGACGACTGACTTTCTTGGGGTTTTCCTTGGGTAACCCTCTGGGGTTAAAAACCAAACAAAATCTTATCTTATATCAATGATATTTTCCAAAAATAATTCCATTTTTCAGTCAACCCCGGGGCTCGCGGCGTTGGAGGGCCAAATCGGTGTTCAACGGGTTTTTTTGGGGAATTTTGGCTCATTGCCGATCCGCTGGGTTGGCCTCGCCCCGACGCGACCGTGGCCCAGCTCCCGGGGCCCAGTGTGCATTGTTTAAAGCGGGACCACCACCCACGCACCACCCACGCATTCATACCAGTATTTGTCATTATTCCACTGTTTTTAGTGCTTGCAACTGCAAAAGCCACCATGGGCCCCCAAGAAAGCCCCTAGGCCAAGCCTGTGGTAAAGAATGTAAAAATACGGTAGAATTGAAGAAGGAGAAAAAGAAAATTATGAAAGTGGAGTGCGATAACTGAGTTTTGGGGCTCTATGGAAAATCCCATTCATTATGGCCAAGAGAAAGGAAACGGACGCTGTTTTTTAAAAGTGCAAGTATGGTCACAAACAGAGATCTCAAGTGCTGGAACAAGTGGAAACTTTGTTGTTGTTGTGGAAAAAGAAACAGTTAGGGGAGATAGTGTTTCACAAGGCAGTTAGATGATCTAAGGGAAAAAATGCCTGCAATGAGTGCTGAAGTGAATGAATTTAAACCAGCAAAGGCTGGTTTAAAGATTTAAAAGCAAATGGCAGACATAGTGTTGTGAGGCATGGTGAGGCAGCCAGTTCTGAAAAAAGTGCGGCTGAAAATTGGGAATGAATTGGGGGGTACATAGAGGATGAAAAATTTCCCAAACCCCCAAAATTTCAATTTAAACAGGCCTGTTTTGGAAGAAAATGCCAAACAGGACCTTCATTAAAAGGAAAAAAAACCCCCCAGGACATCCCTATGAAAGACGGGTAACTCTTATGCTTTGTGCCAACGCCAGTGGTGTTTTTAAAAGTAAGCCTTTAGTGGTGTATCATTCTAAAAACCCCCAATTTTTAAGAGATGGGGTGTTCAAGTCAAATTTTATGTGTGATGTGGAAGTCTAACAATAGGCATCCGGGACATTTTCTGTGTTTGGGTTTCCCATGAAGTTTTTGGGCCCAATGTAAGAAATATCTCGAGGAAAATAATTTTCCCCTTGTGCCTCCTGATAATAGACAATGCCCCCCATCCTCCAGCGACAGAGCAAATTGTGCAGGACTTTAAGTTCATCAAAGGAAGTTCTTTCCCCCAATACCACACCCTCCTCCAGCCCCTGGACCAGCAGGTCATTTGCAACTTTAAAAAACTCTACACCAAAGCAATGTTTCAAAAGTGCTTTGATGTGACTGTAGACATGAATATGAGCCTAAAAGACTTTTGGAAAGATCCTTTCCATATCCTGCATTGTGTAAAACCTTTGGTAAGGCTTGGGAGGGGGGGACTACCAGGACTTTGAACTCTCCTAGAAAATTGAGACTGGCCAAAAAGGGATTTTAAGGTTTTTGGGGGTGAGCCTCAGAACCCCGAGCCTGCGCCTGAGCCTCAGCCTGAGCCTGTTGTGGAAGAAATTTTGGAACTGGGGTCCATGGGGTTGGAGGAGTGGTGAGGGGGGAAGAGTTGGAGGAGCAAGTAGAGCTCCACTGGTCAGGACAATGGTTCAGGGGGAGGAGGAGGTGGAATAGAGATGGGAAAAAGGTGCCTTCTTCAGTGATTAAGGAGATTTGTGGAATGTGGGAGGGGAAAAAGGGTTTATGGATGACTATCCCCTAACCATGCTGTGCAGGCCCTGCTGGCAACCTGTACAATGACACGGGGGTACCATTTCAGGGATGTTTTAAAGAATTGCCAGACACAGAGCTCCTGGCAGATTTTTGTTAGAGAGGGGAAATGCTCTCAACCTGGTCCTAGTGGCATTAAAAGAAAATGCCAGTAACCCCGAAAAAAAAGAACTTTACTTGCAGTGTTAAGGGAAAAGGGTTCCCCCTTAAACACAATACTTCCCCACCCTTTTCCCCCTGCCCCCCGTCTTCCACATCAACCCTTCAATAAATGCAAGTGACATGTTATTGTACTATTTTACATGTATTTCTTTGTTCAAAACTGTGTATTATTTAATGTCAAAAAGTTCTAAAAATATTTTATTTTACTATTTTTGGGAAGTCTGGAACGGATTTTTTATTTCCATTTTTTTTATGGGGAAAATTGATTCAAATAACGATAAAATCGTTACAGATCCCCCCCTCTGTGACGGTTAATATAAACCGAGGTCTGAAACCCAGGCCTATGGTGGATCAGGCCATAAACCCGGTTTTACGCCCACGCAACCCCCGTACAACCTCCCCGGCTGATCGATACCGACTTTGGTCCCTGTCCAGTGCCGTTTAAAGGCAACCGGGGGTCTTTGGAAACCCCTTTTATGCTGGGAGGGTTGAACAGTTTTGGGCCCTGACACTTACTGTGTTGTCTCAACATGCTAGTGGCCCCCCTGCTTTTCATTAAAGGGCACGTCTGCCGAGTCTTTTGTTTCTGGGGAGGTTTTTGTGTCTTTGGTACTAATCCCCAAGATTTTCCAAGTGTATATAATCATGTACCTCCCCGCCTGACCGGAGTACAGGTTTGGAACTTCAAGCTCCCGTAATTGAGGTGTTTTATCGAGTTGGTCCCGGAAAGGGTTCTTGCACATTTTCTAGGTCAGAATTTCCCCTGCCTTGAAAGGTGCTGTTAGTGTGCAGCAATATTCCAGCCAAGATAGAACAACAACCTGGGGTGTCATCATGGACTTGGCATTCCTGGTTTTGAAGGTTCTCATTATCCATCCTGTAATTTTTCTAGCAGATGTGATTGTTACAATGTTATGGTCCTTTAAGGTGAGATCCCCTGACATGATCACTCCCAGGCTTTGATGTTAGTTTTTGCTTTATTTGTGGGTTTTAATTTGTTTTATACTCTGATGAAATTTTAATTTCCCCACGTGTATCAGAAACTTTGAACTTTATATTGTTTTTTGCAGCCCACTTAAAGATTTGGTTTATGTCCGCCCGAGCCTTGGGGTGTCTTCAATGGAGGACACTGTCATGCAGACGGGGGTCATCTGCAAAAAAAACACACACTGTGGCTTATATCCCCGTATATGTCCAATATGAGGGGTGAGGAACAAGATTGGGGTGGAGTGCCTTTGGAAAGCTTTTTACTGTAGCTCCCGACTTTACTCTGTTGACTACTACTCTTTTTGTTCTATTTGTTAGAAATTATAGATCCATCTACCAACTTTTTCCCGTTATTCCTTTTTCACAATTTTGTGTGCTATTACACCATGGTCACACTTGTCAAAGGCTTTTTCAAAGTCTTTTGTATATTACATCTGCATTCTGTTTGTCTTCTAGAGTATCCAGGACCTTGTCGTAGTGGTCCAGTAGTTGGGACAGACAGGGACCTGCCTAGACCCATGCCCCTGGGTTTTTATAACTGAGGGGTATTTAGATGAGTGCGATCTTGCTTTTTAGAACCCTTTAAAAATTTTTATATAGGGACGTTAGCGCTATTGGTCTGTAGTTCTTTGCTATTTTTACTCCCCCCTTTGTGGGGGGGGCTATGTCTTTTTTTTTTAGTAACTGTGGGCAAAGTGTCCATGCTCCCTCCCATTTGATTTTAAAAAAACCACGTGATAGGGCTTTTTGCAGTTCTTGATGAACAGGAGTTCCAGGAGTCTGGGCCTGGGGCGGAGTGCATGGGTATGTCATTTATCACCTTTTCAAAGTCATTGGGGTCAGGAAAATTGGTTAAAATGCCATAATCATATAATTTAGAAAAAAAATTTTGAATAACTTTGCCATATTTTATTAACCCCAAACCCACACATGATATACGTTCACGGGGTACTCCCCCCAACGTAGATCTCTTTTTTTTCCCATTCGTTAAAATTTTAGGGGATGGGCCTGAGCGCCTAGACATGAGAATGGGTCTGCACACTCAGGGGCGCAGTGGAAAAAATGGGGCCCCTCTAAAATGTGCTGGCCCCCTCCCGCCCCTCCTCCTGCTCCCCACATCCCTGCCACAGGCCCCCCCTGCGCCAGCTGATCGTGAATGGAATTGGACTGAACATACACCATTCGTCCCACATCCTTTCAATTTTGATGGCAGTGGAAGGGCATCATGCCACACTGCCCCATCACTGATGAGTTACAGGTTAGACTTTTTTCAACTATACTTTGATGAGCCGATAATGAAACTGATTGTTACCCAGACCAACCTGTACTACCAGTAAAAAGGACCATGTAGATGTTACAGAATCGCACGGCTGCGATGGAAAGATACAACTGTGGCTGAAATGTATTTATTCCTTGGCACTGTCATGACCCACATACATATAAGAAAAATATAGCAAACTACTGGTCCACAGACTGCTTCTTACCCCCAGTTTTTCGTGTTTTTTCCTTCCTGCAACAGATTCCTTCTGTTGCTAAGAATGTTGCTTTTCCCGACAGGAATACCCCAAAACCGAAATGACCTCCTACAAAACCCGGGGGAATTGTTTTTTATGTCAAAAAAAAATTCAGTGCCTACTTTTCTCCATTCAAAAACATTGTTGTTGATAGCCCTTGGGTTTCCCAAGGGGGAATTGTCATTCAAACAATATATACCAAAAAACGTAATTTTAAAAACTTTTGTTATGTGTGACTGTGAGACTGGTCTTGTTTAGATGTCATTATCTACACAGGTAAAAATACACTGGGGATGATACCAGGCGCATGTTGGGCATTTCCGTGATTTTTTCCAAGATGATGCAGCCATATTCAGGGTCATACATTTTCGACAACTGGTAAAAGCCCCATGCTCCATTTCCAACGGTGTTTCTGAAAATGTGGAACAGTGAGAAGAAAAAAACACATGCCAAAGTTCACTGGAGGAAATGTAGTGAGGCATTTCATCCAAACATCATGGCACTTCATGGCATGACAAACGGGATGACATTTGTCAACCATCCACAGCGAGATGGTACAGACAGGGAGACGGGGCAGGCCAACAATGAACCTATTGAAAAACCAGCTGTTGTCATCGACTTACAAACAATACGACTAGTCGAAAGTGTGACAGATGAAATTTTTTGACTGTTGGAGGAGTAAAATGGTATATAAAAATGTTTTTCCCCCTTTTTGACATTGCAATGCTCAATGCCTTCAACATGTAGAAAAAAGACGGGGAAACACAACGAATGGGGAAATTTACCCAAATGTCATCAAGCAGATAGCTGGAAAGTATGGTACCCCACCTATACCCCCACTCCACAGCCATGTCACCCCACAACAGCGACCTGTCACTCCACAACCAGAAGGGGAAGTGCCCAACAATAATCCCTAACGTCACTGCCTGATACCCTTACCATCTATTCCAAAAAAAGAAATAAATGGTACCTCGGCGATGGTCCCCCAAAAACGCCCTTTTGTAAATTTATTTTTTTTTAAAGCTTTTGTAAGTATATTTTTGGGGGTAAAAGGACTAGTCTATTTTACATTATTCCAGGGATAAATTCGTTTTGGGAATGGCACTTGAACAGCATTCTCGAACGAAAAAAATCGTAACTCAGGGACCCTTACTTAGAAAAGGGGTTGTGTGTGCTTTAATAAACAGCGAATGAAAAAAAAACCCGATACATGTGTCAAATTTGGGGTGGCACTCTGTATGAATCCATGCTTCTTGGGGTATCATACAGTGGTGGACTTTAGAAACATAAATGGGACCTGTAAATACCTTGTATATACAGTGGTACCCGACTTACGATGGTCCCCAAACTCACCCTTTTTGTAAGTTTTTTTTTTTAAATGCTTTTGTAAGTGTAATTTTGGGGGGCTAAAAGGACTGCTATTTTACATCATTTCTTTTGGAGATAAACATTTGGGAATGGATTTGAACAGCATTCTGGGAAAGAAAAATATGTAAGTCGGGGGGACCACTGTATATGTAAACAAAAAGTGATTGAACCAGGGGGTACAAATTCATTTATCGGGGAACATGTGTGTTAGTGACAGTATGATTACTAATTCAGTACCAAACATTTGTGTCTAAACAAGAATTGCATTGATATCAAAAGATCTGCATCAAAACATTATTATCATAGCATGAAAACAACAGAAAAAGGAAAAAAAATTTAAAAAAAAAAACGATAAATGTTTATTGTTTCTGCAAGCGGAGTGCACCATGTTGCCGAACCACATCATTTAGCCCAATTTGGGCTTATATTCGGTAAGTACTGGCTCTAAAATTTTTTTTTTTTTTCCCCTTTTTTAAAAAAACCTTTTTATTTAAAAAAAAAAATATTTTTTTTTAAAAATTCCAAAATACGAGGGGAACGTATATCTACGTGTGGACAGTTTAAGGGTTAAAATCACTGAACCTGCCACCTGGATAACTTCATTTGACACTACAGTACTGAATTTCTTCCACAAACCAACACTAAACGTGATGCCAGTATCAATTTTTATCATGACTCATGAATCAAAATATCAAAAATTAAACCAGCCACAAAAAAGCACCAGCCTGGAGGATTAGGACTCATTATTATTACACTAAACCCACTAGGGGCATACTAGGACTCACTTTCCATGGGGTTTAAACCCCCCCCATTCTGTGGTTTATCTATTATCTTCAAAATTTTTTAAACCTGTAATGATGATACAGCACCTGGGAAATGGTTGACTTTAAAAA
>WNWK01056464.1:0-10999 GCA_009830355.1 Cherax destructor
TCAGGGTCTCTGATCATCCATTGTACCTTCGGCTCCACGTATCCCAGAACGTGATACAGTCAGGTTTCTCGGCCTCCTGTTTGACCGTCGATTGTCCTGGAAACCTCACATTACCTCTCTGAAGTCTTAGCAAGAATCCTTTTGAAAACAATAAACCCTACCATCACATAGTCTCTCCTGTTAATACTACACAAGCACATCACAGATGTGGAACACTGCTACAGGCCTTCTCTATTCCAACCTCCAACAGAAATATTTGTGTAAGATATTTTTATACTACCCAAGTAAGTTGATTGTTCTACCTTATTGTATTACTACTACTACTACTGGAGTCTACCTGGAGAGAATTCCAGGGTCAACGCCCGCGCCGGTCCGTGACCAGGCCTCTTGTTGGACAGAGCCTGATCAACCAGGCTGTTACTGCTGGCCGCACGCAGTCAAGACGAACCACAGCCCGGCTGATCAGGTACCGACTTGAGGTGCCTGTCCAGTGCCTGCTTGAAGACAGCCAGGGCTTGTTGGTAATCCCCTGATGTATGCTGGGAGGCAGTTGAACAATCTTGGGCCCTCACACTTATTGTGTTGTCCTCAACGTGCTAGTGGCACCCTGCTCTTCATTGGGGGAATGTTACATCGCCTGCCGAGTCTTTTGCTTTCGTAGGGAGTGATTTTTGTGTCAAGTTTGGTACTAAGCCTCGAAATTTTCCATGTGTATATATAATGTATCTCTCCCGCCTGCGTTCTAGAGAGTACAGGTTTAGGAACTTCAAGCGTTCCCAGAGTTGAGGTGGTTTATCGCACTTATGCGTGCCGTGAAGGTTCTCTGCACATTTTCAAGGTCAGCAATTTCACCCGCCTTGAAAGGTGCAGTTAGTGTGCACAATATTCCAGCCTAGATAGAACAAGCGATCTGTAAGTGTCAACATGGGCTTGGCATCCCTGGTTTTGAAGGTTCTCTACCACCACTAGTATTACCTCACTCTGAGCCTATATATACCCTCTGTGTCCATGTATTGTTTGTAATGGCTTGACAAAGCTCCTGGAGAGCAAAGCGTTGCCACAAAAAAATGTCACATTAGTAGCATTTGTGTCCTTTTACTTAACAAATATGCTCCTATCAATGTCATTCATCACCTTCAAAGCCCTCAACATAAATATTATTGGGCAGCTGGGAATTCGCAATGTTCGGCCCGAAAGTGGAACTCGCGAATGTGGAGGGAGACCTGAAAATTAAATTGAAAGAACCCAAAGTATTTCTTTTCTTATGCCAGATCAAAGTCGAGAACAACATCCAGTATTGGGCCCCTACTTAAACGGGATGGGTCCTACACAGATGACAGCAAGGAAATGAGTGAGCTACTAAAGTCCCAGTATGACTCAGTTTTAGCGAGCCGCTAACGAGACTGAAAGTTGAAGACCTAAATGAATTTTTACGAGTGCCACAGAACTTAGTAGACGCAAACCTATCTGACATTATCCTTACACCAAATGACTTTGAAAATGCGATTAATGACATGCCCATGCACTCCGCCCCAGGCCCAGACTCATGGAACTCCGTGTTCATCAAGAACTGCAAGAAGCCCCTATCATGTGCTTTTAACATCCTATGGAGAGGGAGCATGGACACTGGGGTTGTCCCGCAGTTACTACTGGACCACTACGACAAGGTCCTGGATGCTCTAGAAGACAAACAGAATGCAGATGTTATATATACACAGACTTTGCAAAAGCCTTTGACAAGTGTGACCATGGTGTAATAGCACACAAAATGTGTGATAAAGGAATAACAGGAAAAGTTGGTAGATGGATCTATAATTTCCTAACAAATAGAACACAAAGAGTAGTAGTCAACAGAGTAAAGTCTGAGGCGGTTACAGTGAAAAGCTCTGTTTCACAAGGCACAGTACTTGCTCCCATCTTGTTCCTCATCCCCATATCTGACATTGACAGGGATATAAGCCACAGTGCCATGTGTTCCTTTGCAGATGACACCCGAATCTGCATGACAGTGTCCACCATTGAAGACACTTCAAGACTACAAGCGGACATCAACCAAATCTTTAAATGGGCTGCAGAAAACAATATGAAGTTCAATGAAGATAAATTTCAATTACTCGATATGGAAAATGAGGAAATTAAAATTTCATCGGAGTATAAAACAAATTCCAACCACACAATAGAGTGAAAAACTAATGTCAAAGACCTGGGAGGATCATTTCAGAGGATCTCACCTTCAAGGACCATAACACTGTAGCAATTGCATCTGCTAGAAAATGACAGGATGGATAATGAGAACCTTCAAAACCAGGATTCCTAGCCCATGATGACACTTTTCAGGTCGCTTGTTCTATCTAGGCTGGAATATTGTTGCACACTAACTGCACCTTTCAAGGCAGGTGAAATTGCTGACCTAGAAAATGTGCAGAGAACCTTAACGGCACGCATAACTGCGATAAAACCACCTCAATTTCTGGGAACGCTTGAAGTTCCTAAACCTGTACTCCCTAGAATGCAGGTGGGAAAGATACATTATTATATACACTTGGAAAATCCTAGAGGGGTTAGTACCAAACTTGCACACGAGTGTCACTCCCTCGAAAGCAAAAGACTCGGCAGATGATGCAACATCGCCCCAACGAAAGCAGGGTGCCACCAGCACATTGAGAGACAACACAATAAGTGTCAGGGCCCAAGACTGTTCAACTGCCTCCCAGCTTACTTAAGGGGAATTACCAATAGACCTCTGGCTGTCTTCAAGCAGGCACTGGACAGGCACCTAAAGTCGGTACCTGACCAGCCAGGCTGTGGTTCGTACGTTGGACTGCGTGCGGCCAGCAGTAACAGCCTAGCTTTATCAGGCCCTGATCCACCATGAGGCCTGGTCAGACTGGGCCGCGGGCGTTGACTCCCGGAACTCTCTCCAGGTATACCCAGGTAAATAGTTCGATATTATTATTATATTATACGTATTATTATTACAGCCTCTCCTCTCCTTTACCCGTTGGTAAACGATTTCATCGCTAATCGAGGAATCACCCCTTTTCTGACACTTCAAAAGTGTCACCACCCAAAATTAAAACATTCAGTTTTATGTTTGCTGGAAATTCTTTCAATCTGTGTATTATTAATGGTAATACAACATGAAATAGGTCAATGACTTACTTCCGAGATAATCCAGGGGAACGTCTGCATAGCTGATTACAGTGGTACCTCGACTTACGATATTTTTTCATTCCAGAATGCTGTTCAAGTGCCATTACCAAACGAATTTATCTCCTTAAGAAATGTTGTAAAAAAGACTAGTCCTTTTAGACCCCAAATTACACTTACAAAAACATTTAAAAAATAAACTTACATAAAAGGGTGAGTTTGGGGACCATCGTAAGTCGAGGTACTACTAGTTTTTTTTTTTTTTTTTAAATCGCACTTTTTTCAGTCTTTGCATAGGGTAAGAGTGATCTATAGTAACCCTTCAGGTGTGTAACGTTTTCTCAGTCACTTTTTTTTTTATCCTTCTCCACCCTTCAATACCTCTCTACATAATGTCAGTTTTTATCATGCTTCTTCATTATTTATGTTATACCTAATATTATTCTGGAATAAATATGATAGGTAGGTAATATTTATTTATAGTAATAGTATAATTTAACAATATTTTATAGTGGAGTGAAGTGTCATGAGTTACTGACACACTGCTGCTTCTCCCTCTGCTGTAGCTCTGCCCACTTTGTAATGATGCCAAATGCTGAATTAAATACGTATACAGTCAACCCTCAGTTTTCGTGTTTAATCCGTTCCAGAGGGTCAACTAAAACTGAAATCAACGAAAACTGAAACCATTCTCCCCATAAGAAATAATGTAAATTCAATTAATCCGTTCCAGACACCCAGAAGTATTAACAAAAAATTTGTTTTTACCTTAAAGATAGATTTACATGCACAAAAGAATGAACATTCAACATTAAACTTATCTTTATTGAAGACTGTTGTTGCTGGATAGAAGAGAGGGAGGAGGGGAGAGGGAAGAGAGGTTGTTGTTTGGAAGTCCTTATCCTGGGTCCTTATCCAAGTCCTTATCCGGGGTCACTTCCCTGCATGCCTGCTACACTCTGCATGCCTGCTACACTGCATGTCTGCTACATAAGAACATAAGAACATAAGAATGGAGGAACACTGCAGAAGGCCTACTGGCCCATACAAGGCAGGTCCTTATCAAAACCACCACTACCTAAGAATTCACTCCTGCACCCACGACACCAATCAAACCCAGCCCCTCCCACTCTCTGCATGCCTGCTACACTCTCTGCATGCCTGCTACACTCCCTGCATGCCTGCTACACTCCCTCCCTGCCTGCTACACTCTCTCCCTGCCTGCTACACTCCCTCCCTGCCTGCTACACTCCCTCCCTGCATGTCTGCTACACTCCCTCCCTGCCTGCTACACTCCCTCCCTGCCTGCTACACTCCCTACCTGCCTGCTACACTCCCTGCATGCCTGCTACACTCCCTGCATGCCTGCTACACTCCCTGCATGCCTGCTATACTCCCTGCTTTCCTACTACACTCCCTGCCTGCTACACTCCCTGCTTTCTTACTACACTCCCTGCATGTCTGCTACACTCCCTGCTTTCCTGCTACACTCTCTCCCTGCCTGCTACACTCCCTGCATACCTGCTACTCTCCCTGATTTTATGCTACACTCCCTGCATGCCTGCTACACTCTCTTAAATTCCATCGTGTTTCTCACTTTCTTTACCAAAGGACTGGCACTAGGAGCTTTCTTTGGGCCCATGGTGGCTTATTTAGCAGTCACACACAATAATCAAGGGCCAAAAACAATGAATTGTTAAGAAATGTTTTGTATGAACTCGCAGGATAATGTTCACTCAACCAGAAACAATGCTACACTGCCTGAGAATGTGCGTGGGAGGCGGGCTTTGCATGTGCGCTGGGCACTGGACAGGTTCCGTACCATGAACGAAAACGGAGCCAATCACCGAAAACGGAGGCAATATTTCCATAAAAAAATGCCTGAAAACTGAAATCAGCGATAACGGAGATACACGAAAACGGAGGGTTGACTGTACATATTAGAAAAAATAAAAATGAAACTCCAACTTGATAACTTTATTTTAATTTGCATAACTCTTATATATGTATTACAGAAAACAATAAAAAAGTAAAACACACATTCAGTCAACCCTTGGTTTTCGTGTTTAATCCGTTCCAGAGGGATCAACTAAAACCAAAATCGACGAAAACTAAAACCATTTTCCCCATAAGAAATAATGGAAATTCAATTAATCCGTTCCAGAAACCCAGAAGTTCAAAAAAAAAAAAATGGGGGGGACCTTAAAGATAGATTTACATGCACAAATGAATGAACTGAATGTGGCACTTACCTTTATTGAAGACTGATGTTGCTGGATGGAAGAGAGGGAGGAAGGGAGAGGGAAGAGACCCTATTTTTTGGAAGGGGAATTCCCCTCCATAAGGACTCTAGGTACCAAGTCCTCATCTGGGGTCACTTCCCTTCTTTGTCTTTTAAACCCACTAGGACCAGCTTGAGTCACTGCACACCTGTGGCACTAAATATCTGTCCAGAGAGCTCTGTGTCTGGCATCTCTATAAAATGTCCCTAAAATGGAAAGAGATTGTCATTGAACATGTTGATGAGACAGATTGCAGCATCTTTATCAGGGTGATGTTCCTCCACAAATGAATGCACCCTACTCCACATTGCACAAATCTCCTTAATCTCTGAAGAAGGCACCTTACATCTCTCTTCCTCCTCCATTTAAGCAATTTCCTGAGATCTGCTTTGATGGTGTTGCAGCTCAAGCTCTTGCAGCTCTTCAGTGGTTAGATCTTCATTGTGGTCCTCCACCAACTCTTCCACATCCTGGCTACTCACATCCAACCCCATGCAATTCCCCAATGCCACAATACTTTCCACAACTTCCATAGGCTCCTCAGGTCAGCCCCAAACCCTTCAAAATCCCTCTCTGGGACACAATCTGGCCACAATTTTCTCCAAGCAGAGTTCATCGTCCTGGAAGTCACTCCCTGCCAAGCTTTATCTATAAGACCTATGCAATGTAAGACATTGAAGTGATCCTTCCAGAACTCTTTTAGGGTCAATGCAGTCATTCGTCATATCAAAGCACCTTTGAAACATTGCTTTGGTGTACAGTTTTTTGACGTTTGCAATGACCTGCTGGTCCATGAGCTGGATGAGAGGAGTGGTGTTAGGAGGCAAGAACTTCACTGTTACAAATTTGAAATCCTTAGACATTTGGTCTTCCAAGTCTTGAGGATGAGCAGGAGCATTGTCCATTACCAGGAGGCACTTGAGCCCCTATTTATTGTCCAATAGATATTTCTTTACACTGGGGCAAAACACATGATTAAACCTTTCCAGGAAAATTTCTCTAGTGACCCATGCCTTAGGGTTAGACTTCCACAAGCACTTACAATTTACTCTTGTCAACACTGTATTTCTTGAACACACTGGGAGTTTCAGAGTGATACACTAGTAAAGGCTTCACTTTGAAATCCCCACTAGCGTTACCACACATGAGAGTTAGCCTGTCTTTCATAGGCTTGTGTCCTGGCATTGCCTTTACCTCCTGCATGATGTAGGTCCTCCTTGGCATTTTCTTCCAAAAGAGGCCTGTTTTGTCACAATTAAACACTTGTTGGGGTTTAAATTCTTCTGCCTCTACATATTCTTTAAAGTCATGCACATATTTTTCAGCCCCTTGTTTATCTGAACTGGCACCCTCACCATGCCTTACAACACTGTGTATGCCACTTCACTTCTTGAAGTTTTCGAACCAGCCTTTGCTGGCCTTTAATTCATCAACATCAACACTAGTTTCAGGCATTTTCTTGACAAGATCAGCATGCAACTACCTTGCTTTTTCACATATGATGGATTGCACAACACTATCACCCACTAGCAGTTTTTCGTTGATCCACACCAACAACAATTTCTCCATATTTTCAATTGATTGTGATCTCTGTTTCGTTATTGTATTCACCCCTTTCGCAACATTAGCTTCCGTGATTTCTTTTCTCTTCGCCACAATGGAACCGATGGTTGATGGGTCCTTCTTGTATATCCTGGCGAGCTCAGCAATACGTACACCACTTTCATATTTTTTCTATTATTTCTTTCTTTAGTTCTGTTGTGTTCCTCACTTTCTTTACCAAAGGACTGGCACTAGGAGCTTTCTTTGGGCCCATGGTAGCTTATTAAGTAGTCACACACAATAATCAAGGGCCAAAAACAATGAATTGTTAATAAATGTTTTGTATGAACTCCTGGGATGTTCACTCAAGCATAAACAATGCTAGACTGCGTGACAATGTGCGTGGGTGGCAGTCTTGCGGCTTTGTATGTCCGCTGGGCACATGGACAGGTTCCGTACCATCGATGAAAACTAAGACAATCACTGAAAACTGAGACAATATTTCTATGAAAAAAGTGCCCGAAAACCAAAATCACTAAAAACTGAGACACACGAAAACCAAGGGTTGACTGTACAACGAGTTAAGCTTACAGAAAATACATTAAATTCGCCATCTAACATCAGTTACGAAATGGTAGGAGTTAAATGAGAGAGGGAGAGGCGAGCAGTAGCATTCAGTATCTGGCGAGTCGTCATGGGTGTTGGATGTTAGCTGTGGCGCTAATAAAATGTTGTGTAATTACGCTAATATTACATTTATTCCAAATTTATGTCAGAAACACGATAAATACCCTAGAAGTGTAATAAAGACGCTGAAATGAATAATATATGCCATATTATGTGAGTGGGGTAAGGGCGGAGGCTGCCACTTTGGGATAAGATCATAAGATAGATACATTGTTTACATCAGGGGAAACATGCCTAGATTACTCTTGTCATAAGAAAAACGTAAAATAGTGTTTGTATTATTATAATAAACGCTATGAATGGAGACAAATGGTTTTTAATACTTGACATGCTGTTGGAGTGGAAGCAAAGTAACATTTATGAAGGATTCAGGAAACCGGCAGGCCGGACTTGAATCCTGAAGATGGGAAGTACAGTGCCTGCACTCTGAAGGAGGGATGTTAAATGTTGCAGTTTTATAACTGTAGTGTAAGCATGCCTCTGGCAAGACAGTGATGATGCAAGTTTTTCTTTTTCGGGCCACCATGCCTTGGTGGGAAATGGCCGAGTGTTAATAATATTTATTTTTATTATCATTATAATTTATAATAATTTACAGACGAACACAAAATGTCAACACATACGAACACACCAGCTGATCCCTTGACTGTATGTCTTTTGTACTTCTTCCATTTTCCTCTTGTTTTTCCTTTTCCAAGTGCTGCTGCACGTCTATTTGCACTCCATAGTACAAGACATAACTATCTTGTACTATGGGGATGTCAGTAAGTACAAAGAAGTACATACACAGTCGAGGGATCAGCTGGTGTTCGTGTGTGTGTTTACATTCTGTCTCTCTCATGGCAGCTTAATTTAAAAATGATTAAACTCAGTGAACAAGGTATGTTGATGGTGATAATAATAATAATAATTTTAATTAAAAAGAAAAAGATTTATTTTTGAATAATAAAAACCGTTAGGATTTAAATGTCTTTTTAAAACCTATACAATTTGCTGCACTTCTATCTTTATAGGGGTGCACAATCAAGTTCAAATTTGTACAAATATGTATTTTTGGGGAGACAAAAAGAGTGTACTGAGTGGCTGAAAAGAAGGAGAGGAAGAGTGACCCCGCCTACGCTAAATTTTTTTTTTTTTTACTAGTGGGGAGAGCCCGCGAATGAGTTGTCGGTAAATGAGTACGGGGTAAGTGGGGAGGGCTGATATTATATTATTCTATTTATTACAGTGGTCCCCGATTTACGATATTAACCATCAGGGGGCATATCTTAAAAAAAAATTTTATCAATAAATTTTTCCCCCCAAAAAAAATTTTGGGAAAAAAAATTTTTAATCCGCCCAATTTTTCCCCAAAAAGAAATAAAATTTTTTTAGTTTTTTTTGACATTAAAAAACAATTTAATGAAGAATACCTAAATAAAATGTAAATATTGTACAATAACATGTCACTTAAATTTATTGAAGAGTTGTTGATGTGTGGAGGAGGGGAGGAAGGGAGAAGGTGGAGTAGACATTTTTGGGAAAGGGGGGAACCCCCTTCCTTAACACTCGGTGGCAATTTTTTTGGGGGGTTACTGACATGAATGCTACCTTGCATGCCGGGTAATCCCTGCATCCCTCCATTCCCGCATGAATGCTACACCCCCTGCATGAATGCTATCCCCCTGCATGAATGCTACCCCCATAATGTACCCCCCCCTGCAGGGAATGCTACATCCCTGCATAATTTACATTTCCTGCATAAAGTCACCCCTGCATGAATGCTACATTTTCATGAATGTCCCTTTTCCCCCTGCATGAATGTCACCCCCGCATAAATTTTTTTCCCCCGCATGAATGCTACACTCCCGCATGAAGTACACCCCTGCATGAATGCTACACCCCCCATGAATGCTACACCCCCTGCATGAATGCTACCCCCTGCATTGTACCCCCTGCATCCCTGCTAACCCCCTGCATCCCTCCCCTCCCTGCATCCCTGCCCCTCCCGCATGCCCACACCCCCTGCATGCCTGCTACCCCCCCCTCCCTTACACTCCCTGCATGAATGCTCCGCCCTGCATGAATAAAAATTTTTCTTTACCGGCTTGGCCAGGTTTTTTGGGGCCTATGGGGGCTTTTTTAGCAGTTGGACAAAAAACAGGGATTAATGACAATATACTGGAGAATGCGGGGGGGGGGGGGGGTGCCCGTTTTGTAAACAAGCCCCTGACGCCCCCCCGGGGGGGGCCCCCGTGGGCCGGCGGAAAGCCCCGGGGGAACCCAAGGCAAACATCATGGGGAATAATTTTTTTTCGTTATAAATATGGTTTAAAAATAACTAAGATGACAGCATGAATAGGTACCATGTTTTTTATTATTATTAGATAATAAACATAAACCTGTAGGATTATACAGCACCTGGGGGGGGAGGGGGGGAAGGTTTCGGGGTTAAATTTTTGGGGAAATGGACACATACAACCCGATCAAAAGTCCCCCACCGCACAAGGAACCTCCCTTGGGGGGAAGCCGAACCTGAATTTTGGCTCGTACCCCGGAGCAAAAAAAACACCGACAACGGCTCGTATCCCGAAAAAATCCCTGGTGGGGCACTGTGAAAAGGGGTTTCCCCTGTATACCAGAAATGTTATAAAAGGTGCAAAAAGGGGAAACAACAATATAAAAGATGGTTAAAAAAATAATTTTGGGGTTTCCCCCTTAGCAACAATTGTTTTCCAATGTGGTCTTTGGAACGGGGAAAAATGTTGTTAAGTGAGGAGAGACTGTATACATACTGTCATGAAATATAGAAGTGAAATAATCCAAAAAAATTAATATAAAAATTTTAAAAAGGATTTTTTTTTTTTTTCCCCAAATTCCGCCCCCCACCGAGGCAGGGGGACCCAAAAAAAAAGAAAAAACCCCAAAAAAAAAATATTTAAATCATATTCAACACTTTCACCACACTCATACATAATCATGTCTTTTCAGAGGGGTGATACCAGCTGAGAATAGTCCCCCCAGCTGTCACTATCCCAGACCCCCCCTTTTTTAAATTTGGGCAAATTTTCCCCTTTCCCGGACTCAAGTCCAACTAAATCAATTAACTGGTTTCCCCCGAACCCCTTTACAAAAAGGTTTCCCGCTCACACTCCAACAGGGTCCCAAAACCCTTCGCTCCCTTCACCCCTTCAACACGCCACACATGCTTGCTGGAAATTCCCAAACCCCCCCGCCCACAAAACCCCCTTTACCCCCCCCCCAACCTTTTTAAGGGCACCCCCACCCCCCCCTCCCCTTTTTCCACAGATTTATATGCTCCAAGGGATTCTACTTTGATCCATTTTTAAATGATCAAA
>WNWK01056465.1:0-10998 GCA_009830355.1 Cherax destructor
TATTGTTTTTGCAGATGACAAAACATATGTCTTCTCTCCCCCTAATTCAGTCATACCCCAAACACTGTTAATGCCGAATTACAAAAAATATCAACCGGGATGATGACTAATAAGCTTACCCCAATATTGATAAGACCTACTTCATTCATTTTGGGAAAACAGACCCACAAATGTTCCATTTAACATAACGCCAATGGTTCACCCATCACAAGACTCACAGGGGGAAAATTTCCCTTTGGGAATCCAATTGACAGTAGCCTTAACCTTTTCGGTTGGTGCCGTATTTTTGTTTTCAGCAGGGGTTGGTGCCGTACTAGACCCCGTAAATTCTAGGGGCCCCCCAAATTAAGGGGGCGGCTGGTCCCCCACATATGAAAGAAGGGGTCTATGTGGTCAGTGTGCGCAGTAAAAAAAAATCCTGCCCCACACATTTCATAATGAAAAAAAAACCCCCAAACCTTTTTTTCTTTTAAAAAAAACGACTTTGTATTTCATTTTCGTATGGTATTTATTGATGTATTCTCGTTTTCTTGGTCTCATTTGATAGAATGGAAGATATATTACAGAAATAAAATTTTTGATTGGTTTGACTATGACAAGTATTTTGGGAAATTGACTCAAAGGGAAAATGTTCGAGTAAACAAATACACCATGCATCCAATAAAACATAAAGGGGGGAGTCTAATATTCATGCACAAGTGCTCTGATATTATTTATACCATTCTTACAATGATGCAGTTGTATACATAAAATAAATCTTCTATTTTTGTGAGAATAAATATTAAAAATAAAAAGAAAAAAGTAATGTAAGGGGGGCCGGGAGGGGGACTAATAAACAGAAGATGTTTTTTTAGTGCCAGGAATGTCTCCCTTTGTTTATTCTGGCCCCTATTTTGAAATTGGCACTTTTGAAATTTGTGTAAAATTTGGGCCCAAAATTGGGGTTTTTTCGACCACTATGTTGGGTAGTTGAAATTGGTAAATAGGTGGTTTTTTGTACTCAATCGATAGAAGAAATTTTAAAAAGCGAAATAGCTAAAATTTTTTAGTAGACTGAAACTTTGGGAAATTTTTTCCAAAAATGGGGTAAAAAGTGGGCGAAACCCCAATGCATACATGTCATCGATCCCGTTTAACCAAAAAAAAGCATAATTACGTTTTTTTTGATCAAATCTCATAATTTTGGGGGCGTTATGATGGGAAAAAAGATTCTCTATCGTTCCATAAAAATTTTTTTTTTTTTTTTTTTTTTTAAATTTCCCCCCGGAACAGGTTTCCGAGAAGGCCTGTCGACCCCAAAGGGGTTTAAAATTTTCCAAACACACATACAACAAATTTCCTAGAAAATCTAAAAAGACAGTAGGCATACTATCAAAACGCTACTATGTGCCTCAATCAGCTCTCCTTGCACTATATCATTCACTCATCTACCCTTATCTTACCTAGGGAATTTGTGCATGGGGATCAACAACATTAAATCACCTTAGACCACTCAAAACCCCCCCCCAAAAGGGCTGCAGTCAGAATGATAACAAACCCCCAATTCCAAAAAGCATATTCCACCAATATTAAAAAGCCTAAAACTACTCACTGTAAAGAATATTCACACATATTCTTGTGCCTACTACATACATAGAACTCTACACCCAATATAAACCCTTCGCTCAAAATTCTCCTCACCAATTTTAAACCCCTTTTGGGGGTCGACAGGCCTTCTCAGGAAAGTTTCCGGGGTCAAATTTTTTAAAAAAAAAAAAAATTATTTTTTTTTGGGAAATGATAGAGAATCTTTTTCCGATCAAAACGCCACCAAAATTATGAAATTTGATCAAAAAACTAAAAATTTGCTTTCCGGGAAATTAGCGGGAGACATGACACTTTTCGCATCAGCCATTTTGCCCACTTTGGGGGCCCCATTTTTTGACAAATTCCAATGTTTCAGTCTCCTCAATTATACCTATTACGCTAGAATCCATTTCTTCTATCGATTGAGTACAAGAAAATGCCTATTTACCAATTTCATCTACCCAAAATAGTGGTCAGAAAAAGGAAATTTTTTTCCAAATTTTTCCCCAAAAAATTTTAAACGATGCCAATTTCAA
This sequence comes from Cherax destructor, assembly GCA_009830355.1. NCBI lineage: Eukaryota > Metazoa > Arthropoda > Malacostraca > Decapoda > Parastacidae > Cherax > Cherax destructor. The sequence continues at coordinate 2,103 of WNWK01056465.1, forward strand.
AATAGGGTCCAGAGTAAACAAGGCAGACATTCCTGGGAAATAAAATAACATGTTCCCTGTTTTATTAGTCCCTCTCCAGGCCCCTGTTCCATTACTTTTGCTTTTCATTTTGAATTTTTATTCTCACAAAAAAAAGAAGATTTACTGTTATGTATACAACTGCATCATTGTAAAAATGGTATAAATAATATCAGAGCACTTTGCATGAATATAAGACTCGCCAGTTGATTTTATTAAATGGGTGATTTTTTACTTTTTGAACATCGTAAAAAAACGAACATTTTCGTACTTTGAGCTCCCAAATTTTAAGGTACTTGTCATTGTCATACCAATCAAAATCATCTCTATTTTCTGTAATATATCTTCCATTCTATCAAATGGGGACCATGACAACGAGAATACATCAATAAAAACCATACGAAAATCGACTGAAAATCGTTTTTTTTAATCGAAAAAAAAGGGGAGTTTTTTTTCTCATTATGCAGTTTAAAAGCAGGATTTTTTTTTTACTGCGCACACTGACCACAGACCCATTCTTTTATATTTTTGCCTACCAGACGTTTTCTGCTTAAATTTAGGCCCCTAGAATTTGGGGGACTAGTCGGCACCAACCCTGCTCTAAAAAGGTTATTGGGGACCGACCCCCCAAAAGGGGTTTAAAAGGACCCATGACCATAAACAAGACACAGATCACTTTATGATTTTCCCCGTGTCCATATCACCCTATGTAAAAATTCTATGCACATAAAGGGCCCCAGAATCTGGAATTCATTACCAGTAAAATTTAAAAGGGGGGGTGTTAATGTTGCAGTTTTATAACTGTAGTGTGGACACCCCCCGGCAAGACAGTGATGGAGTGAATGATGATGAAAGTTTTTTTTGGGGCCCCCCTGCCTTGGTGGGAATCGGCTGATGTGTTAATAAAAAAAATAAAAAAAAAATATTAAAATAACCTTGTCTGAACATCAATTTAAGACTCTCCCCAAAAACCACCTACTCACCCTAAACTAAATACTCATACTTTCAACAATGCTCACTGTTATTTTCCTATAATATAATTTCAATTTTACTATTATGTAACCATCCTACTAAACACTTGTTACAATGTAATATCATCATATTGTAATTTGAACAAATTTATTAACTGTTACAATCTAATGTTTAACCCTTTCGGGGTCGGTGCCGTACTAGTCGTTTTACGAGCAGGGGTTGGTGCCGTACTAGTACGCGTAAATTCTAGCGGCCTCAAATTAAGTGGGTTGGTTGGTAGCCCTACATAGAAAAATTGGTCTATGTGGTCAGTGTGCGAGTATAAAAAATCCTGCACCACACACTGCATAATGAAAAAAAAAAAACTCCGACCGTTTTCGTTTAAAAAAAGCAACTTTGCAGTCTATTTTCGTATGGTATTTATTTATGTATTCTCGTTTTCTTGGTCTCATGTGATAGAATGGAAGATATATTACAGAAATAGAGATGATTTTGATTTGTTTGACAATGACAAGTACCTTGAAATTGAGCTCAAAGAAAGCGAAAATGTTCGATTTTCGAAGATGTTCAAGATAAACAAATCACACCATGCGCCCAATACACATCAACTGGCAAGTCTAATATTCTTGCACAAGTGCTCTGATATTATTTATACCATTTTACAATGATGCAGTTGTATACATAACAGTAAATCTTCTTTTTTTTGTGAGAAAAAAAATTCAAAATGGAAAGCAAAAGTAATGTAAGAGGGGCCTGGAGACATGACTAATGAACAGGAAGATGTTTTTTTAGTGCCAGGACTGTCTGCCTTGTTTATTCTGGACACTATTTTGAAATTGGCATCGTTTGAAATTTGTGTGAAATTGGCCAATTTGTCTTTTTCTGACCACTATTTTGGGTAGTTGAAATTGGTAAAGAGCGGTTTCGTGTACTCAGTCGATAGAACAAATGGAGTTCTAGCGAAATAGCTATGATTTTAGTGGACTGGAACATTGGAATTGGCCAAAAATAGGGCTCAAAGTGGGTGAAATCGCCGATGTGTAAACATCTTCGAGACCGATAACCTGCAGAGCATAATTCCGTAAGTTTTCATTCAAATTTCAAACTTTTGGTGTCGTTATGATCAGAAAAGATTCTCTATCATTTCATAAAAAAAAAAAAAAATTCCAAAAAATTTTCTACCCTGAGCGTGTTTCGAGAAGGCCTGTCGACCCCCAAAGGGTTAACTAAAACAAACTCAATCAATTTCTCTAGTATTAAGTACATAGTCTATAAGCCATTAGATTAAGCTGCCCTTAATGCCATGGCATGTTAGTGGCTCTCCTTGCACTTCAGTTCATGATTGTAATTACAAAATCTCGATGTAAACTTGCAATGAAATAAAAATTATCATTATCATTTTTAAGAGAAAATATTGCTTATTTAAATTTGTATATTATTTGCATGCATAAAATCATACTTGAAAACTATAAAAACAATAAATACATGAAATGAAAATTTAACTGTGTTTTACCTTTACTGAGGAGTGCTGATGGCCTAAGAGGAAGGTGGAGAGATGTTATTGTTTGGAAAGGTCACCTTCCATAAAAACATCAGGAAACTGCCCATCAAGTGTTTTTTCTCATTTCTGTGTCTGTGCAGTAGCACTTGAAGATGATGGGGATTCACTACCTGTACCCTGTACCATATGGTAACCTGTACCATATGGTCCCTGTACCATATGGTACCCTGTACCATATAGTCCCTGTATATATGGTACCCTGTACATATGGTACCCTGTACCATATGGTACCCTGTACCATATGGTACCCTGTACCATATGATACTCTGTACCATATGATACCCTGTACTATGGTACAGGGTACCATATTTAATTAGTATCATATGGTACATTACACCATATGATACATTGTACCATATGGTTCCATTGTACTATATGGTACATTGCACCATATACATTGTACCATATGGTACCATTGTACCATATGGTACCATTGTACCATATGGTACTAGTATAGATACCATTGTATTCAACACAATACTGCACTAATATTTTCATCATTATTTTTTTTACAATAAACTTGTAAACAAGTTTTGTAAGCAATATAATGATAAATTAGTGCAGTTATTGTGTTGAATACAATAAGTGTTCAGTTATACATTATACATTATATTGGTCTCACAGGCCACAAAAGTTACTGAAATTTTTTTTAGAAAGAAAAGAAAAAAGTAACAAAACGTAAAATAAAAAAAGCGACTTTACGGGAAAATTTCCGATATTGCCGCCACCCGGTCATTGAGGGTCAACTTCATGCTTCTATATCTTGGAAACTACTGATCGGAAGTTATTTTTTTCATTACCCTCACAAAATTATCTTTAATTCTGTAAGAATTTTTTTTTTTTTCAAAATTCTTGGACACTGGCGCACCCTTCCAAAAATGGCCTTGAACCCTGAAAGGGTTAAGCAGTGCTTTGTGTAAAGTTTCTTAAAATTGGAAATTACCTGCTGGTCCATGGGTTGGATAAGAGTGGTGTTAGGGGTAAGAACTTTACTTTAATGAAGCTGTATTTGTTAACCAAATTTTCCTCAGCCTGGAGGGTGAGCAGGAGCATTGTCCATTACAGAATGACCTTAACCCTTTGGGGTCAGTGTCATACTAGTACGTTTGAGCAGGGGTTGGTGCCGTACTAGTACGCGTAAATTCTAGGGCTTCAAATTAAGCAGGAAACAGCTGGTAGGCCTAGGGATGAGAGAATGGGTCTGCGCGGTCAGTGTCCAGTAGGAAAAAATCGGGCACCCAGTGGTGCATTGTGGGAACACCATTTCAGTACACCTTGTCCACCATGCCTCACAGCAAGAAACACCTTACTCCTGGCATGGGACACTTTTATTCCCCAGTGACAGTTCTAACAGTGATGGGGGTGTCAGTGAAGGTGACTTTCAAGGTTTTGAGGTGGTTGTGACCGAAACTAGTGACCATAATACCGGTATAAGTGGGAAACCCAGATGTCCCACAGCCGTCCACCTCTGGTGCTGTGGTGTCTTGTTCACGTCCAGTTGTACCAGAACGAAGGTGGAAACTCCTATTTACTCATATCCCAGACTCAGATGTGAGCAATGGTGATGATAGTGATAGTGAATGTTATGTCATTTTCCCTTTTACTTTATCATCAAGGTTCTCACTACATGTTCTAGCATAGGGTATTAAAGGTCTTGGATGATACTTACATTCATGATTAGCTGCTGTATCTGAAAAAAAAAACTTCCCCAGCCCTGTACATGGGTTATTTAAACCACCATTATAAAAATAATTCTATATTAAGTTGTATTTACAGGTATATTACACCAATCATATACACAACATGTGATCCATAGCAGAAACAAGATCCACTTACCACAATTAACACTCTTTTCCTCAGCATTTCTTTAACCCTCAGTGTCTTGAAACACTGTAAATCACAAAATATCATGGTAACATCGATCTACAGCACACCTCTTACCTCTTGGCACACTCATTCTGCCCAGAAAACAAAATAAGATAAGAGAGAGCCACCATTCTAGCTTCCTGCAGCCATCTTGGGAAGTGAGAGAGAAGGAGGAGGAGTCTCTCTAGCTCCTCCCACTCAAAAACAAAACAATGAAAAAACAAGACTGTAGCCTTGCACAATCTACATGCACCCACAATACATCTTATTACTTACAATGAGACATGCAACTTTATAAACTACTTATTTAAATGTGTGTATTTATAACCTATTATATTGAGAAAATCAGGCTTGATTAGCTTCTATTTGGTTTTAAGGGTGGGCTGACCTCAAAACATTTAAGCAGTAATTCTGATTAATTCATATATAATTAGGTATTCATGTTACTTACTTACATCAATACATGTTGGGACCTATAGCCCCATAACAGTGAATATGAACTCCAAGCCCTTGAAATAGTTACAGTAGCGCGAGTGAAGGGGAATATTCACCAGTGAAGCGTCAGTATATACGACAGTATATGCGCTCTGGTAGTGTATATGCTCTTCTAAGGGTTAGGAGTACATCTCGGAGTACATCCCGTGGGCGTACAACAGGAAGTGATAGTGAAAATGAAGATGATAGTGTTGCAATTGGAATGAGAAATGTGCATTCAACTGGTAGTGGTGGTGCCGGGGGAGGCACCAGCAGTGGACCATGCTGGCACCGATGCCGCTAGTCAGCTCAGCACAACAAAGGAACCCTCACCCACCCACCAACCCCCACAACCACAACCTCCACTTCCACAACCCCCACAACCACCAGTAAATATCCAGTATCCACCAGAGCCGCCCTGGGATTGGCAGGAAGCTGCAAATTTTTTTCCCAATCCCCATCAGTTTGATGAAAGTCACAGTGGAATATGCCCATCTTGTCCACTTGGGAACAATGCCACTGAACTGGAATGTTTCCAGTTATTCTTTAACCCCCCCATAACAATTTCGGAAAAAACCCCATCCGATTACACAATGGAAAAGATTCTTTTACCAAACCGTCTACACCAGTGGAAGGTGCAGGCGTTTGATGCCAAGATATCATGGCATTTCGGTGGCATGACAAAGAGATGTCACACTATTGTCATTAATTCACCCCAATGAAATGGCAGACAGTGGCAGGGTGAATAGAGAGATCGATGAACCCATTCTAAAACCTGCAGCTGTGATGGACTAACCCCCAATATGCGTTCAGTGGACAAATGTGACATGCAGTTGGGTTTTTTGGTTTGTTAGAAAGAGTTATAAGTGGTACATAAAACTCTTTTTTTCCCTTCTGGACATTTCCCTGCTCAATGCTTATAATGTTTATAAGTTAAGACCACAAACAAACCACCATATGGCAAATTTTGTTTGTCTGTCATCAGGGAAATAATCACCAAGTACCAAGGAAACCCCCTGCAATAGAAAACCGCCCACCAAATTTCCAACAACTACCCTCTCGCTGAGGCATGGTGAACGCTTTTAACAAAACCCTGCTACTGCTTGAAAAAAAAGGCTCAGAAGGGTGATGTCTGTGCACATACAAAAGACGCCCACAGCAACGCAAAGACACTTGTTATATGTGTGAAATGTGAAACACCACTGTGCATGGAACCATGTTTCAGAGACTTCCCGGCTGCAGAACTTCTAGAAACATGTCCAGTGACTCTATATATCTATATATATGATTGAACAATAGAAATAAATAATATTTGTTATTGTAAATATTTTTAAATAAATTTGTAAACAAAATGTATAACAAACTTTATGTCAATATTGTGTAAAATTAGCGAGTGAATATTTGAAAAACAGCACTTATATTGGTCTCCGGCCATAAAAGTTTTTTGAAAAAAAAAAATTAAAACGAAAAAAAAAAACAACTTAAAGGGAAAAAAAAAAAGATTACCGGCCAATGGAAGTCACCGATGTTGTTCAGTGGTTAAATTTTTGGTCAACTTAACCCTCCATATCTCCGTAAGTATTGACGAAAAATCTTTGTTTAGCCATTTAGATTTAAAAAAAAAAACTATCATTTCATAAATAAAAAAATTTTTTTTTTTTTCCGAATTTTTTCCCCCTAACGGGTTTCCGAGAAGGCCTTACCCCCAAAGGGTTAATTGTTCATTTTTCCTAAGGTATGCCACACTTGGGGCAAATACTTCATGTATCCACCAGTGAAGAACTGCCTTTTTCCCAAGCTTTGCTATTAGCCCTCCACGTTACACGAGTTTACTTTTTTTTAGTTTTTTTAAAACTCCTTGGATTTTCAGAGTGGTAGACTAGCAGGGTTTAATTTTTGCAGCCCCCACTACTTACCACCAACAAGAGTGTTAGCCTGTCTTTCATGGGTTTGTGTCCTGGTAAAAATTTTTTCTTCTTGTGTGATGTAGGTTCTTAGGTATTTTTTTAAAAAAGAGGCCAGTTTCATCACAATTAAAAACTTGTTGAGGAATAAATCCTCATAGTGTTTACATAGGTATTTAAATTTTTTAACAAACTTTTCAACCTAATCTCTGTTAACTGGCAGCCTCCCCAGCCTTACTAGCTAGAATCCCATTCCTCTTTTTAAACCTATCAAACCAGCCCTACTTGCCTTAAATTCATCACTTTCATCACTGTTATCCTGGGTGTCTCACTTAAGATCATGTAGCTTTGCTTTTCACAAATTGTTTTTAAACATTTAGCCAAGGGAATCCACACTAACAACAGATTTTCCATTTCTTCAGTTATCTGTGACCTTGTCACAGCAAAATTTCCTCCTTTTGCCACATCGCCTTTTATTGCCTCTTTATTTTTCAATATGGACAATTTGGGGGATTTTGCCATACCATGTTTAGTGGCCAGGTCTGACACAAGTGTTCCACTTTCCCTTCCCAGTGAGTTTTTTTTGCTTTTTCGTTGTTCTCACTTTTAGGCTTTTTTGGGATCACTTTTTTTAAATTTTTTGAAAATTTTTAAAAAAACACCACAGAATAACAATGAAATACTAAAAGGTCCCGGGCTTGATGAATGATGTTTAAACCCTTTGGGGTGGGTCACGACTTGTACGTCATTGCAACAAGGGTCGGTCCTACTTGAATGCTAAATTCTAGCTCCTTCAAATCAAGGGGAGATACAGTGGTCCCTGATTTACGATGGCCCCCAAACTCACCTTTTATGAAAGTTTATTTTTAAATGCTTTTGTAAGTGTAATTTTGGGGGTCAAAAGGACTAGTCTTTTTTACAACATTTCTTAAGGAGATAAATTCATTTGGTAATGGCATTTGAACAGCATTCTGGAATGAAAAATATCGTGTCGAGGTACCACTGTAGATGGTAGCCTACATGTGAGAGAAAGGGTCTGCAGGTCAGTGTTGGGATAAAAAAAATCATGGAGCCAGTGGTGCATTGTGGGAACCCCATTTCAATAACCCTTGTTCACCATGTCTACGGAAAAAATCCTACTCCTCTGCGTTTGGGGCTCTTGTTCCCCGCGCAGTTCAAACACAGATGGAAGTGCAGGGAAAATGAATTTCATGGTTTTGAGGGGTTTGTGACCAAAAAAAAATGCCCAGGAAACCGAGGAAGGGAAAAAAGGAAGGTGGAAGAAAGGAAGGAAGAAAAAAGAGGAAGAAAGGAAGAAATGAGAGGAAGGAAGGTAGGAAGGAAGAAAAGGGAAAAGATGAGAGGAAGAAAGGTAGGAAGGAAGAAAGGAAGAGATGAGAGGAAGGAAGAGGTTAGGAAGGAAGGAGGAAGGTAGGTAGGAAGGAGGGGAAAGGGAGGTAGGAAGGAGGGAAAGGGAGGTAGGAAAGGGAAGGTAGGTAGGAAGGAGGGAAAGGTAGGAAGGAAAAAAAGGGAAAAGAATGAAGGAAGGTAAAACTAAGGAAGGAAGGAAGGACAACCATCAACCTAGGAAACCCAAAATTCAGACAGGGTTTATTTCCCTGTGGGTTTGTGGGGTAATGAGGAAGGGATGTGTGTTGACAGGCAGTGAGGGGGGTGAGTGATGGTGTAATTTGTCATTGTGACACTAATTCGATGGTGACTCACATATTTACAAGTCCAACCCCACAGATGGAAGTGTCAGTGAAGATGAATTTCATGGTTTTTAGGGTTTGTGACCGAATGCCCAGGGTACCAGAAGGAAGGAAGGTAGGAAAACGAAGGAAGAGATGAGAGGAAGGAAGTAAGGAAGAGATGGGGGAAGGAAGAAAGGAAGAGATAGAGGAAGGAAGAAAGGAAGAGATGAGAGGAAGGAAGAAGTAAAGAAAGGGAAAGGGGGAAAGGGAGGTAGGAAGGAAGGAAGGAAGGAAAAGGGCAACCATCAACCTAGGATAACCCAAAATTTAAAAGATTTATTTCCATGTGGGTTGGTGGGGAATGAGGAAGGGGTGGGTGTTTACAGGCAGTGAGGGTGGTGTCAGGA
>WNWK01056466.1:0-10998 GCA_009830355.1 Cherax destructor
GAAGGGGGCGGGGGAGTGTAGCAGGCATGTAGGAGTGTAGCAGGCATGTAGGGAGTGTAAGGAAGGCAGGGTGTAGCAGGAAGGCAGGGAGTGTAGCAGGAAGGGGGGGGAGGTAGCAGGCATGGGGGGAGTGTAGCAGGCATGCAGGGTGTGGGCATGCAGGGAGTGTACGAAAGGCAGGGGGTAGCAGGATGAAGGGCGTAGCAGGTATGCAGGGAATGTAGCAGGCAGGGGAGTGTAGCAGGCATGTAGGATGAGCAGGCAGGCAGGGAGTGTAGCAGGCGGCAGGGGTGGCAGGCGGGGGGGGGAGTGAGGGCATGCGGAGTGAGCAGGCATGCAGGGTGTGTAGCAGGCATGCAGGGAGTGTAGCAGAAAGGGGGGGTGTAGGGCCGGGAGTGTACAGGAATGCAAGGGTGTAGGGGGAATGCAAGGAGGTAGGGGGAAGGCAGGAGATAGCAGGCATGCAGAGAGTGTAGCAGGAAGGCAGGGGGTTTTCAGGCATGCGGGGTTTTGGGGAAGGCGGGAGTGTACAGGCATGCCGGTTAGAGAGTCAGTATTTTTAAACCCCTTTAACTGCCAAACGTAGATATACGTTTAAAACCCTCTCCGAACGTAGATCTACTTTTTTTTCATTCCTTCAAATTTAGTGGGGGCCTAGTGCCTAGCTGAGAAAGGGTTTTGCGCCTCAGTGTGCGCAATTAAAAAATCCGGACCACTTAGTACCTTGTGGGAGCCCAGTTCAATTTACCCCCAGCTAGAGCAAATAGTGTGGCAAACACTAGGGATTCACTGATGCCATGTGTTAACCCCCCTTATAAGGGAAAAAAAAAGGTTGATAAATACATGGTGGCTGGGGGTGGGTGTGAGTTGGACCTGACTTTTTTTGGCTACAGGTCGATGCCATGCTCCTTCCTTCAGAGGATGTGAGCTGACTAGGTGGGTCAGGGTTAAGCCAGGGGTGACATGGACTTTTGCATGGGCCAGTGGCCTGTCAGTTTTCCCTTTTTTTTATTTGTTATGTATTCGACAGGCTGGCTGGCTTTGGCTGTCTCTGGCTGTCTTATCCATATCTGTCTATATCTCTGTCTATTCCTTCTATATATCTGTCTATCTTTTGTCTATATCTATCTGTCCTATATCTCTGTCTATCTATATATTCTGTAATATCTTCTCTCTCTGTCTCTCTCTAAATAAGTACAGTTATTAATATATAGTGTAAATTACCTAGGATAACCCAAAAATTCCAGGCAGAGTCTATAAATGCTTGTAGATATAAACATAATAAACATGACTGGCAATTCACTTTGTCATGTCATTTCTGCATTTTAATACCTGTTGTTTCGCCGCACTCTGGGCAGACAAGCAGACGGAAAGACACACACACAGGGACAGAAAGACAGATAAAAACTAGACAGATGACAGACAGCAGACAGACAGACAGACAGACAGATAGATAGACAGACGACAGATACAGGAAGATAGACAGAGGGGCAGACAGATAGACATATAAAGCAGTGAAAACAAAGGGGGTTCCCTGCTCACATTCATTGTCAATGGACTGTCAGTGTTATCTGACACTTGTCAAACCCATTCTTAGGGTTTCTTTATACTCCAGGCCCTTTCTCAGGCAGACAGAAAGACAGATAAGCAGAGCTAGACAGATAGACAGACACATAGACAGACAGATAGACAGATAGTCAGACACATAGATAGATAGACAGATAGATAGATAGACAGATACAGACAGTGAAAACAAAGCAAGGGTTCCCTGCACACATTCATTCATCAATGTCACTGCCTTATCAGTAGTTCAGTGGACCTCGCTATTCAAATTTAATCCGTTCCAGGAGCTTGTTCTTAACGTGAAATGTTGAAAGATTTAATTTTTCCCATAAGAAATAATTTAAATACAATTAATCCGTTCCATAAACCAAAAATATTAAAAAATAATATATTTTAATAAAATTAAGCTTCTACATAGACAAAACATTAAATACTACAGTGCTGTACTACTAAAAGTATTAGTAAATAAATGCAAGTCTTTTTACTTACCATTATTGAAGATTGTTGATGGCATATGGAAGAGAGGAGGAGTGAGGAGGGAGGGGTTAGTGTTTGGAAGGGATCCCTCCAGAAGGACTTCAGGTATCAAGCCCTATCTGGGGTTACTTCTTTTCTTTGTCTTTTAATCCCACTAGGACCTGCTTGGGAGTCACTGGACACTTTAACAAAAATAACTGTCCACAGTCCTCTGTTTCTGGTGCCTTTTCAACATGTTCCTGAAGGACATTGTTTGGTCACTGAACATGCTGCTGTTATGGCTTGTTTGAGCTTGTTCAGGGTGGTATTTTTCAACAAAACTTTGCAATCTATTCCACATTGTACACATCTCCTTAATCTCTGAAGAAGGCACCTTCTTCAGCCCCTCTTCCTCCTCCTTCTCCCTGAATCAATAGCCTCAAATCTAGTCTGATGCTCTTCCATTTCCAGCTGTTGCAGCTCTTGAGTTGTTAGCTCTACCCTGTGGCCCTGCATAACTCTTCCACATCCTGCCACTCACCTCCAACCCCATGGACTTGCCCAATTCCATAATAGAGTCCACAACAGGCACAGGGTCGGCAGGGTCAGGGTCAGCCTCAAACCCTTCAAAATCCTTCTGTTGGACACAACCTGGCCACAATGGTCTCCAAGCAGGTTCAAAGTCCTTGAAGTCACTCCCTCCCAAGCCTTGCCTATAAGGCCTATGCAGCTGTAGATATTTAGTGATTCTTCCAAACTCTCTAGGGTCAATTCACTGTCGGAGGTCATTTCAAAGCACTTTTCAAACACTGCTTTTGTGTAGAGTTTTTGAAGTTACAGATGACCTGCTGGTCCATGGGCTGGAGGAGAGGAGTGGTGTAAGGGGCAAGAACTTCAGTTTTATAAATTTGAAGTCTTCACAGTAGGTCTTCCATGTTTTGAGGATGTGAAGGAGCATTGTCCAGTAACAGGAGGCACTTTTTGTCCAAACCCTTTTCCTGTAGGTATTTTCTCACACTGGGGCCAAACACTTCATGGATCCAGTCACTGAAAAGGTGCTTTGTGACCCATGCATTCTGACTAGCTCTCCACAAGACACACAATCTACTTTTGACGGCATTGTGTCTCTTAAACACTCTGGGATTTCTGAGTGATACACTAGTAAAGGCTTCAATTTAAAATCCCCACTAGCATTACTACACATCATGAGAGTTAGCCTGTCTTTCATAGGCTTGTGTCCTGGCAGTGCTTTTCCTCCTGAGTAATGTAGGTCCTGTTGGGCATTTTCTTCCAAAACAGGCCTGTTTGTCACAATTGAACATTTGTTCAGGTTTCAATTTTTTCAGTCTTTATGTAGTCCTGAAACTCTTTTATGAATTTTTCAGCTGCATGTTTGTCTGAACTGGCAGCCTCACCATGCCTTACGACATTATGTATGCCACTACGTTTTTTAAATCTCTCAAACCAGCCTTTGCTGGCTTTAAATTCACTACCATTACAATCAGCACTGGTTGCAGGCATTTTCTTTACAAGATCGGCATGCAAGTTCCTTGCCTTTTCACAAATAATTGACTCCGACCCCTATCACCCGCTAACTCTTTATCCTTGATCCACACCAGCAACAACTTCTCAATCTCTTCGATTATTTGTGGTCTATTTTGGCTCGCACAGTAACACCTTTTGCAACATCAGCTTGCTTAATTTCTTCCTTCTTAAGCAGGATAGAAGCGATAGTTGACCTGTTTTTGCCATATATCCTGGCAAAACACACAATCGCACACCATTCTTGTATTTTTGTATTATTTCCTTCTTCATTTCTACGGTGTTTCTCACTTTCATCAGCCTAGGTACCACTAGGAACTTTCTTGGGACCCATGGTAGCTTATTTCACAGTCGCACTTAATGAACAAACCCCAAAAAATTATAATTAAGTGTGAAATGTCTGGAGAAGCGTGCAGGGTATTGTTCTCTCGAGTGTAAACAGCGCGGGACTGGCTCTCCACGCCTGCGCGGTGAGGCACCCAAGCGCCTGGCGGACAGGTCACGACGCATTCGTTCGACTCGGGGATAATTTGTTCGCATGACGATATCGATTTTCTTGTACTAATGACGATTTGTTCGACTGCCGGCCGTTGAATAGCGGGGTCCACTGTATCTGACAATTGTCATAACACCATTCTTCAAGGAGTTTCATATATACTCCAGGATGTCTAAAACATTGCTGGGACCTATAAATACTTCGTATATATTTATAGACAATAGTAAATGACCAAGGCAGGTGAATATGTTCACCTGTTGGTGTGATTGTGACTATTTGAGTACTATTTCAGTACCTAATATTAGTGTTAGAACAAAGATTGGCTATGAAATCACAAGAACTATTATAAATTGTAATTATCAGAACATAAAAATTATATAAATTAACCCTCAAACTGTCCACACGTAGATATACGTTCACGTGCGTACTGCCCCGAACGTAGATCTACGTTTTATTTACATTCGTTCAAATTTAGCGCGATAGGCCTGAGTCGCCTGAGCATGAGAGAATGGGTCTGCCCCTCAGTGTGCGCAGTATAAAAAAAATCGGGGACGCCAGGGTACCGCATGGTAGCCCCAGTTAGTTTCAGCTCCATCTTGGGTCAACATCATGGCAAACCCCCGTGATTCACTCACGCCTAGTCGTATTAACACTCTACTATTCCCGGAAAGTGAAACAGAACGCGAGGTTAGTGGATTAGACAGTGATATAGCCACTAATAATCAGAATTAGTGAAACTATTGATGAGAACCCAGATGACCCTCAGCCCATCACCTCTGGGGTGACCAGTGTGGCCAGTGTGGACAGTGTGGCCATACCAGACCCTCAGCCAGCACATCTGGTGTGGCCAGTGTGGCCACAGACCCTCAGCCCAGCACCTCTGGGGTTGCTAGTGTTGCTACCCAAAGGCAACTCCGCAAGAGAATATCATTTTCCATGTGTTATGGTGACGATAGTGAAAGTGATATAAGTGACGATGATGAAATCGATTTTATGCCCAAAGACGATTCGTCGAGTGATAGTGATTATCATTATTCCCCAGTGAAACATACTTTTGGGCGTCATAACCTACGTTCAGGCAGTGTGCCATATGCAGTGAGAGGCAAGGGTCTTAGCAGGTCACGTTCCAAAACCCCTGCCACTGACAGTGATAGTGATAATGAAGGAGAGTATGCTGGGATGGAGGAAGAAGTGGTGGGTGGCACGATGCCTGGACCACATGGCGCGGTGTGTGGACAGACAAAGGACTACGTGGCACCCTCTCAACCATGTGCTGGCCCCACTCCCGTCCCTCCTCCTGCTCCCCCACGTCCCATGCCACAGGCCCACCCTGCGCCAGCTGATCGTGAATGGAACTGGACTGAACATACACCATTCGTGCCACATCCTTTCAATTTTGATGGCAGTGGAAGTGGCATCATGCCACACTGTCCCATCACTGATGAGTCTACAGAGTTAGACTATTTTCAACTATACATTGATGAGCCGATAATGAAACTGATTGTTACCCAGACCAACCTGTACTACCAGTATACAAAGGACCATGTACATGTTACAGAATCGTCACGGCTGCGCAGGTGGAAAGATACAACTGTGGCTGAAATGTATTTATTCCTTGGCACTGTCATGCTTATGCCACATACATATAAGAACAATATAGCAAACTACTGGTCCACAGACTGCTTCATTAGCACTCCAGTCTTTCGTGACCTCCTTCCCTGCAACAGATTCCTTCTGTTGCAAAGAATGTTGCATTTCTCTGACAGGAATACACCAAACGAAATGACCTCCTCTACAAAATCCGGGAATTGTTTATTTTGTCAAGCAAAAATTCAGTGCCTACTTTTATCCATTCAAGAACATTGTTGTTGATGAGTCCTTGGTTCTGTTCAAGGGACGACTGTCATTCAAACAATATATACCAAGCAAACGTAATCGCTTTGGTATAAAACTGTTTGTTATGTGTGACTGTGAGACTGGTCTTGTGTTGGATGTCATTATCTACACAGGTAAAAATACACTCGATGATACCAGGCGCATGTTGGGCATTTCCGGTGATGTTGTTCGCAAGATGATGCAGCCATACCTTGGCAAGGGCCATACATTGTTCACAACAACTGGTACACAAGCCCTATGCTCGCTGATTTCCTACGTGTGAACAATACTGATATATGTGGAACAGTGAGAAGAAATAGAAAACACATGCCAAAGTTCACTGGAGGAAGTGTAGTGCAGGCGTTTCATGCCAATGACATCATGGCACTGTCATGGCATGACAAACAGGATGTGACATTGCTGTCAACCATCCACAGAAACGAGATGGTACAGACAGACAGACTGAGCAGGCTCAACAATGAACCTATTGAAAAGCCAGCTGTTGTCATCGACTATACAAACAATATGCGACTAGTCGACAAGTGTGACATGATGATAGGCTTTGTTGACTGTGTGCGTAGGAGTCGCAAGTGGTATATAAAAGTGTTTTTCCACCTTGTTGACATTGCAATGCTCAATGCCTTCAACATGTACGAAATAAAGACTGGGAAGCGACAACGATATGCAGAATTCACCCTAAATGTCATCAAGCAGATAGCGGGAAAGTATGGTACCACACCTATACCTGCCACTCCACAGCGACCTGTCACCCCACAACAGCGACCTGTCACTCCACAACAGCGACCTGTCACTCCACAACCAGAAGGGGAAGTGCCCAACCGAATAATCCCTAACTGTCACTGCCTGATACCATTACCATCTACTCCAAAGAAGAAATACTCTCAGAAAAAGTGTGTTGTGTGTGCTTACAGTAAACAGCGACCCCAAGTGCGAAAAGACACACGATACATGTGTCAGCAATGTGGAGTGGCACTCTGTATGAATCCATGCTTCTTGGAGTATCATACAGTGGTGGACTTCTAGAAACATAAATGGGACCTGTAAATACCTTGTATATACATGTAAACAATAGTAAGTGATTGAACCAGGTGTACAAATTCATTTATCAGTGTGAACATGTGTGTTAGTGACAGTATGATTACTAATTCAGTACCAAACATTTGTGTCTAAACAAGAATTGGCAATGATATCAAAAGATCTGCATCAAAACATTATTATCATAGCATGAAAACAACAGAAAATAGAAAAAAATGAAAAAAAAAAAAAACGATAAATGTTTATTGTTTCTGCAAGCGGCAGTGCACCATGTTGCCGACACCACATCATTTAGCACCAACTTCGCGGGCTTATATCTCGGTAAGTACTGGCTCTAAAAATTTTTTTTTAGCCTATCCTGTTTATAAAAATGCGCTCTTCATTTTAAAAAAAAAAAAAAAAAATTTTTTTTTCAAAATATTCGGGGCAGTACGCAGTTGAACGTATATCTACGTGTGGACAGTTTAAGTGTTAAAATAAAAACTAGAAAAAAAAGTATATCGGCAATACTTTTGTAAGCGGCAGGACTTGATGATGCCGTCAGGTAAACATCCAGCACCAACTTGGCGGGCTTATATCTCGGTAAGTACTGGCCCTAAAAAAAATTTTTAGCCTATCCTGTTTATAAAAATGCGCTCTTCCTTTTTAATTTTTTTTTTTTTTTTTTTTTTTTAAATATTCGAAGCAGTACGCAAGTGAATGTAGATCTACGTGTGGACAGTTAAAGGGTTAATAATACAGTGGACCCCCGAGTTTCGGTCACCTCGGAAATCGAACAATTATGTAAGTTTAATATTGTAAGTGCTTTTGTATGTGTATTTTTTGGGGTCAGAAAGGACTAATCTAATTTACATTTTCCTTAAGGGAACAAATTCGTTGGTAATGGCATTGAACAGCCTTCTGGAATGAATTATGCCCCGAAACTCGGGGTCCACTGTAATCACTCTTGGGCACATTAAATGTCTTATTTTAGGTTAATATAGACATTTTCATCAATTCATCTATGATATTTTCTTCAAAATTATAGTATAAGAAACACGTTACATAGCATATAAATATAGCATATAAACATGCAATGTTTATAAGTTATCAAGTGGAGAGTCGGGTGGAGAGTAAATATTACGTTTTCTGATTCAGCATTAGAGAAAACTGTGAATCTGGCGTCTCGCCCAGTAACCGCCCTTCATATGTGTTTGTTTACAATTCTCGGCATGAATTATTCATTATTTCTCCCTTTGGATTTACATTAATTCTTTTGAGAAATATTATTTCGGTTTTAGGCCGAGCTTCTGGAATGGATTACGGCTGATAACCAAGCTTCCACTGTACCAGAAATGTTATAAATGGTGCAAAGATGACATTAAAACAATATCAAAGATGGTTGACACAAACTCATTACCATTATACTAGTACAGTGGACCCTCACTATTCGAACACTCAAAAACTCACCCTTTTATGTAAGTTTATTATTGTAAGTGCTTTTATAAGTGCATTTTTGGGGGTCTGAAATGGACTAATCTAATTACAGTGGACCCTCGGTTAACGAATACCCCGGAAATCGTGCAATTATGTAAGTATAATTTTGTAAGTTCTTGTGGAAGTGTATTTTTGGGGGTCTGAAATAGACTAACCTATGTAAATTTTTCCTTAAGGTAGTAAATTCGTTCGGTAATGGCACTTGAGCAGACTTCAGGAGTGAAGTTTTACGAAACTCGGGGTCCACTGTACATCATTCCTAATGGGAATAAATTCGTTTGGTAACGGCACTTGAACAGCATTCTGGAATGAGGGCGAGTTTGGAGTGTTCAAATAGCAAGGGTCCACTGTATGCTCCTCACTTAGCAACGAATTCGTTTAACGATGTGGTCTCAGGAACGGAACTCCGTCGTTTAGCGAGGAGAGGCTGTACGTATTTGAAATTTTGGAAAGTTTCCAGACATAATGGAGAGTCGTGCTCACTGAGAATGTAAACAAACCGGGTGGCCCACGGTGACCATATTAGAAAGTCAGGTGGGGGATCCATATAAAGAGTTTTGGTCATAATGTAAAATGTCTGTCTTAACGAATGCCGTAAAGCAGGGCCCTACTGTATACAGTAAGAGAGAATTTCTTACCGAAAAATCGCAAGATTTTCAATATTTGTCAGCAACCTTTTCTTGATCTCTCGCAATCCTCGGACCACTTTTTCACTGTTGCTTGATCGAAGGAGATCAAATAATATTTTGGCCTTCTGCTTGTCCATTATAGTTGCAATCTGATGGATCTGTAAATATATAAATAAACTGTATTAATTTTTAAGCTTCTGTAACATTCCTACACTTTATTATTGATAAATTCTTTTGTTTAAATACTTTGCTATAGATACTTTGCTTTTTGTATTCTATTTACTATTTCATAGTGTAGTTTTTACCTTGTATTTGCCTTGCATTGTTTATATTCATATAGCTGATTTTTTACCTAATTTTGAATTACAAGTTAAACTTAATGATAGACTTGTACTCTGTACATTGTCCTTATTTTCATAACTTATTTTCTCGTTAATAGTAGTCAAACCAGCTAATTACATTATTCTTTTGTCACTCCACTGCTAATATCACCAGTGTGACCATGGTGCAATAGCACACAAAATGCATGATAAAGGAATAACAGGAAAAGTTGGTAGATGGATCTATAATTTCCTAACAAGTAGAACACAAATAGTAGTATTCAACAGAGTTAAGTCTGAGGTGGCTACGGTGAAAAGCTGTTCCACAAGGCACAGTACTGGCTCCCATCCTGTTCCTCATCCTCATATCGAACTTAGACAGTGATATAAGCCACAGTGCCGTGTCTTCCTTTGCAGATGACACCGAATCTGCATGACAGTGTCCACCATTGAAGACACTGCAAAACTCCAAGCAGACATCAACCAAATCTTTAAATGGGCTGCAGAAAACAATATGAAGTTTATGATGAAAAGTTTCAATTACTCAGATATGGAAAAACGTGAGGGAAATTAAAATCTCATGGAGTACAAAAGAAATCCAACCACTCAATAGAGCAAAAACTAATGTCAAAGACCTGGGGTGATCATGTCAGAGGATCTCACCTTCACGACCATAACACCGTAGCAATCGCATCTGCTAGAAAAATGACAGAATGGATAATGAGAACCTTCAAAACCAGGGATGCCAGCCATGTTGACACTTTTCAGGTCTTGTTCTATCTAGGCTGGAATATTGCTGCACACTAACTGCACCTTTCAAGGCAGGTGAAATTGCTGACCTAGAAAATGTGCAGAGAACCTTCACGGCACGCATAACTGCGATAAACCACCTCAATTACTGGGAATGCTTAAAGTTCCTAAACCTGTACTCCCTAGAATGCAGGCGGGAGATACATTATTATATACACATTGGAAAATCCTAGAGGATTAGTACCAAACTTGCCAGAGGTCACTCCCTAAGAAAGCAAAAGACTCGGCAGACGATGCAACATCCCTAATGAAAAGCAGGGGTGCCACTAGCACATTGAGAGACAACACATAAGTATCAGGGCCAAGACTGTTCAACTGCCTCCCAGCATACATAAGGGGATTACCAATAGACCCCTGGCTGTCTTCAAGCGGCACTGGACAGGCACCTAAAGTCAGTCCTGACCTGCCGGGCTGTGGTTCGTAGTGGACTGCGTGCAGCCAGCAGTCACAGCCTGGGTGATCAGGCTCTAATCCACCATGAGGCCTGGTCACAGACTGGGCCGATGGGGACCCTCGAACTCTCTCCAGGTAAACTCCAGGTAAAACTCCAGGGAGTTTGTAATCCAGGATGAAGACAACAATTTTAATAATGATAATAAAGGAGGGGTGTTAATGTTGGTTTATGACTGTAGTGTGGGGCACCTCTGGCAAGACAGTGATGGAGTGAATGATGATGGTTTTTCTTTTTCGGCCACCCTGCCTTGGTGGGAGACGGCCGATGTGTTAATAATACATACTGTACATACATACATGGGTATATGTATGCATGCAGCAG
>WNWK01056467.1:0-10998 GCA_009830355.1 Cherax destructor
AACCCCTGAATTTCTGCATTATTTCACACCAAATTGACCTAAACATGACATCTCCACTGCCCCAGCCTTCTTCTCGTTAAATTCATCCCATGCTTCCATATAAAGAGTGTTGGTATAATATACTCTCATACTTTTCCTTTTTATTTCATGGACAAAGTTTTTGTCTCCGACAAAGAACTTTATATATATATATATATATATATATATATATATATATATATATATATATATATATATATATATATATATATATATATATATATATATATATTATATTATTTATTATTATTATTTTATTAACACATCGGCCGATTCCCACCAAGGCAGGGTGGCCCGAAAAAGAAAAACTTTCATCATCATTCACCCATCACTGTCTTGCCAGAAGGGTGCTTTACACTACAGTTATAAAACTGCAACATTAACACCCTCCTTCAGAGTGCCGGCACTGTACTTCCCATCTCCAGAACTCAAGTCCGGCCTGCCGGTTTCCTGAATCCTTCATAAATGTTACTTTGCTCACCTCCAACAGCACGTCAAGTATTAAAATCCATATGCCTCCATTCACTCCTATCAAATACGCTCAAAATGCTTGCTGGAAGTCCAAGCCCTCGCACACAAAACTTCCTTTACCCCTCCCTCCAACCTTTCCTAGGCGACCCCTACCCCGCCCTCCCTCCACTACAGATTTATACACTCTCGAAATCACTCTGTCTCGTTCCATTCTCTCACATGTCCAAACCACCTCAAAAACCCCCTCCTCAGCTCTCTGGACAATTGTTTTGGTAATCCCGCACCTCCTCCTAATTTCCAAACTCCAATTCTCCATTATATTCACACCACATTGACCTCAGACATGACATCTCCACTGCCTCCAGCCTTCTCCTCGTTGCGCATTCATCACCATGCTTCACACCCATAAAAGAGCGTTGGTATAACTATACTCTCATACATTCCCTCTTTACTTCATGGACAAGGTTCTTTGTCTCCACAGACTCGAAGTGCTCCACTCACCCTTTTCCCTCATCAATTCTATGATTCACCTCATCCTTCATAGACCCATCCGCCGACATGTCCACTCCCAAATATCTGAATACATTCACCTCCTCCATACTCTCCCCTCCAATCTGATATCAATCTTTCGTCACCTATTCTTTTTGTTATCCTCATCACCTTACTCTTTCCTATATTCACTTTCAATTTT
This sequence comes from Cherax destructor, assembly GCA_009830355.1. Classification (NCBI taxonomy): domain Eukaryota; kingdom Metazoa; phylum Arthropoda; class Malacostraca; order Decapoda; family Parastacidae; genus Cherax; species Cherax destructor. Next base: position 1,202 of record WNWK01056467.1, read on the forward strand.
CTTCTTTTACACACCCTACGAAATTCATCCACCAACCTCTGCAACTTCTCTTCAGAATCTCCCAAAGCACAGTGTCATCAGAAAAAAGCAACTGTGCAACTCCATTTGTATTTGCTTCTTATCTTTTAGCCCAACACCTCTTGCCAAGACCCTCGCATTCACTTCTCTTACAACCCCATCTATAAATATATTGAACAACCACGGTGACATCACACATCCTTGTCTAAGGCCCACTTTTACTGGGAAATAGTCCCTTCCCTCCTACACACTCTAACCTGAGCCTCACTATCCTCATAAAACTCTTCACTGCTTTCAGTAACCTTCCTCCTATTCCATACACCTGCAACATCTGCCACATTGCCCCCTATCTACCCTATCATACGCCTTTTCCAAATCCATAAATGCCACAAAAACATCTTTACCCTTATCCAAATACTGTTCACCTATTGGCGTCGAGCCATGGGCGTTTGACAAGCACTTAATAAATAATTGTTAAGTTCTTATCGTTTCATATAGAAGCTGTTGGAAATTCTTTGTATAACCAAAGGTTTTATATTTAAAATATGTCTGTAATGCTTTGCAATCCTCAATGAATTGTATATGATTATCTTCTTTTCATAATTTTTGCAATTATCTTCATTAAAATAAGAGATTCTCCTGGAGTAGTGTTTCTCTTTACATCAGTGGTTATACGTACAATATGGGTCTTTCGTCTGAATTTCATTTAGAAAATTGTATTTGCAAAATACAAAGGAACATAGCAACAGAAATTTTTTTATTATGACAACTTTATCTCTTATTTCTATTGACTAATATCAGGAGCTTCAAGAAAAATAAATAGCAAACCTAATTTCCTCTGATGGCTGTGTGAATTTTTTTATATTTTATTGAAAAACAAATACAAAACACATGACAAGACAGAAACAGCATACAAATTGGTAAACTTAATTTACAAGCATTAAATTTCCTTTGCTTGGCAATGCAACAACAAAGGTCATCATTTTACCTACTTAAGAAAACTTAAAAGCAAAAATCAATGCAGAAACCCAGAATAACATATCAGCCAATACTTAACATCCAGGAACAGGAAAAGATAACGAACCAGATGTACATAACCCGAAGAGCATAAATCACAAACAGCCACTAAAAGACATAAGTGACAATATGACAAAGATACAAATTATAGTCCTCACCCGAGGTCTTAGTATTTACACATCTGTATTGTACAGACAGCGACCCAAAGAAACTTTATTACATTACAATATAAAACACAACAAGTGAAACAATATAATAATAATTACCAACAGCCTCGTCCCCTACAAATCTACACACACTGTTGACCATTAACATTGATAATTAAATTACACAGTAAGCAAAAACATACCAATTCACAAGTATATAAAAAAGTAATAGCACAATACTTGTACACACATTTCCAAAACAGCAAACTTTTTTATACAAGACAAGAAACCAGGTAAAGGAATGACAACATTCCCAAGGATGTTGTTTAAATTATGTAAGGATAGAACATCCTGCACAATATACAAAATAATAATTACACAAAACAAACAAAGGTAGACATTTTACAACACAAACCTAACCACAACTGTCTTCTACTAAAGTAAGGCATAATTTTGAAAAACTGAGACACCCATCTCAGGAAACCTTAAGTTACATACATTATAATGAAAAACGGTTCATACCCAAGTGGTTGAAAAAATTAAGAACCCTATACAAACACACCATAAAGGGAACTTACTACACCTATAACTAATCATCACCAGTCAAGTAGGTTATGAGGAAAAACCACTGTGGTTACCCCTGACACCTTTGCTCCATAGGGGTTCCCTCCCCCCCGTCTCCCTTCATACCACACACATCGCGCATTCCTCAGTCATGTGTCAAAATCCCACTGAGTCCACAGTCACCCACCCACCCCTCCATTTCATTCATACGCCTTTCCCCACCATGCATACCCCCCTCCCTGTCGCCGGTCAGTCCTTTTAAACCCTCCCTCACAGCTCTAGTAAAGTACCCCCCACTAACTCCCTATAACTCACAGAAAAAGCTGAATCCCAGCGCCGACCATAAAGATCCCTATTTCTACATTTTGTCCTATAGAACACAGCAGCCAAAGCCTTGACTCTACACTCCCCCGACACCCCCTCATTCCCCAAGACATATACAAGTAGTCTGCCACTAGGTACAAGACCGCCTGTCTCACCTCCCCTCCCACATCAAAGCCTGCAAGGTTGAAAGCCCTCTCCCCCCCACACCCTGCATAACACCTTCCCAAACCATTCACGCACTACCCTCAATAAAGAACAAAAATACACCCCATGATACCATGATACGCAGTATTCTCCTCCCCGCATCTATCACACAGCCCTCCCTTCCCTATCCCCATACGGAACAAAATTGCCTTCGATGCAACGATCCCCATTAAAAACCTATACACAAATTCACGTACTCTGGGTTTAAGCCACAACTTTCTTAATCCCTTCCATATACCCATCCAATCATACACAGGGTATATCGCTGCCCCATGCAACACCCTCCCTTGCACACCTCCCCTGCCCAGGAGACTCACAGTGATCCGCCTCGGCTCCTTAACCACAATGATTCTCCTCAACATTCCTTCACACTCCCTCAGATCATTCCCCTTCCACCACCTTCTGACATCTTCCATAACTAATCCCACTCTTCTCCCACGCACCCCACCCACCCTGAGGTATCGATGCTTAATATAAACACACTGTAGATGCCTTGCTAATGGGATGAGCCCCAAACCTCCTTGATGTACCCTCGTCATTACCACTTCCTTACTCAACCACGCCCTCCCATAACCCCATATATAACGTAATGCCCTTCTCTGCAATTCCTTCACATCCTTAAAAATAATAGGGAACACCGCCGCCACATGCCACAATTTACTAAAAACTAATGAATTGATGATCATCACTCTCTGATGCAATGTGACGTCCCCAGGCTGCCAACCACCCATGCGCTTAATGGCCTCTCCCACTACCACCTCCACATTAACCGCCCTGGCCTCTACCGGACCCACCCGGTACACCATCCCACAAATCTTCACCTGTTTCACTGTTGCCCACCCTCTTCCCACACAACCCTCCCCCCTACCAACCCACCTACATCCAACAATTTAGATTTTTGCATAGTTTGCTCTCATCCCAGTAGCCTTCCCAAAAATCTCTACAATACGCCCCACATTCACTACCTCCTCTACATCTAGTAGTATCATCCACATATCCAACTATCCCTGCATCCTCCCCCTTCCCCTCAGCCATTCCTCCTGAAACTAAACGATAAAAGGGATCTTGCATGCAAGCAAACAAAACCTGTGACAATGGGCATCCCTGTCTTAAACCCTTATCCATAGGCACCTCCTTTCCCATTCTCCCATTTACCTGTATCCTAAGCTTGGCTCCCCCATACAGAGTCTCTACCCAACCTACTAATTCATCCCCAAAACCCTGCCGCCTCATGATATCATACAACATACTCCGTTCATAAGCAGCACTCCAATGGATACTCAACACCCCCTCCTTCACCACTCTCAATAAAATCCCTAATCTGACCATGACCCACACCCATGCTTCTACCTGGGATTCCACATTGCCCCTTATGTAAAACAATTCCCACCACTTTCTTAAGCCTATTACTTAGCAACTTTGCGAAGATCTTATAATCCACACACATTAAAGTTATAAATCTATAATCCTTCATCGTCCTACATTCCTCTTTTTTCTTCACCAAAAACACAACCCCAGTGTTCTGCATGCTACCCAATACCCTCCCATTCTTCATACAATTGAAAACTTTAACTAAACAATCCCTTAGGGGCTCCCAATTATGCACATAGAAATCATTAGGGAGACCATCCAATCCAGGTGCCTTCCCGTTGCTCAAACCCTGCACCGCCTCCCATACTTCTTCCTTGCTAATCTCTCCCTCCATGTCCTTCCTATCATCCTTACTAACAATACACCTGATCCCCTCCCCTATTACTGCCCTGTCCCTCACCTCCCCCTCTTCCTCCTGCAAGTACTCTTTTACCCAGTGATCTGCATAGTTACTTATTCCTTCAGTAGTTCGGAGCAATTGTCCTTCCCTATAACCCCCCAACTCCCGACACACCTCCAACGTCATCTTAGTTGTGTCCCTCTGCCGCTTCCTAAAACGTCGGAGAACACAGCCCGATGGCCTGTCGCCCCATAAGACCTCCTCTAGCCCTCCTCTCACGTGTGTCGCATTAAATCATTCATTCTGCAATTCTCTTAGACGACCTTTCAGAATACCCATCTCATCCACCCTAGAATTCCCACCCCTTTTGTAACAACCCTCCAGTCTACCCTCCAAGTACCTCTGTAATCCAAATTTTCCCCAATTCTCTTCCCTGCCCATTTTTGTATAATACTTCCTAATACACGGCTTTGCCCACATTTCCCACCAACTCAGTAAGTCCCCTGCATGCTGACCTCTCTCCCATTGCCCCTGCCACCATGCAGCAAAAACTTTCTCCCTCACCAACTCCTTGCAGTAAACTTACATTCAATTTCCAGTAGCTGTCATACATTTTAATCATTCCTTCCCAGCTGATATCTGCCAACACACCAATATGATCTGAATATCCCACGTCCATAGCTTCTACTCTACCAACCTGTATCTCCTTTGTTACATAAATCCTATCTAGTCTCGCCTGATATCCCCACCTCACGAAAGTGTGCTCCACACACCAACCTCCTCCCCTAACTACATCCATCACCCCGATCGCTCCTAATACCTCCCTCAGAACTCCCAGGACACAGCCCGCTCCCCTGGGCTCTACATCCTTACCCTGTATTACACAGTTCCAGTCTCCTATATTGGTTATCTCAGGCAGGCCTCTCAAATGATACAGCAATACTTCCTTTACAAAACGTTCCTTAGTACTCCTGCAGAGATCCGCTGGCATATACACACTTATAAAACTCACGCGCACGTCACCCCACACCCCGTCCACCCTCACCACCCTAACCTCCTCTCCCGTCTCCCACATTAATAGCTTAAAAGGGGTGATCTCGCGCATGACCACAGCAGCCCCTCCCTTTAATTTCCCTGAATCACCTGCATACACTCTGTATCCATTCAAACACAATTCCCTCACACACCTGAAATTATGTTCTTGTACAAAACAAATATCTACCTTAAAACGTCTCATAGTCACCTTGAGCCATCATCGTTTCACCTCGGCCCTAAGGCTGTTAACATTTATGGTGAGACTTCTGAAGACAACATAGGGGTTTTCCTCGATACCTCTGGACTTTTGGCGCTTCTCCCACCTTCTCCTTCACCCCCTGACCACGTTTAAGCCCTTTTCTTCCTGACCCCCCACCCTTTTCCCTGCGGGCCACATCTACCCATGGCTGTGTACAAACTTTCTGCGCAGGTGTGATCACGTCCTCATCGGACCCACCCACAGGCCTCTTACATGAATCACCACTATAATCCATAGCCACATTTTCCTGCCTGTGAACCACAGCTACCACATCCTGCACCACCAGGTTAGATTCCCCGTCATGTGATGTAATCACACTCTCCCCAGGCAGCTCCACAGACTCCACATGCCCATCACCAGGCTCTAAAGGGGACTCTTCTTCGGGCGTGCCAAGAAAATCTCTGAGGGCATCTTGCAAAATATGGGGCAAGTCCCCCTGTAAAATCCCCCCATCCACAGGTGCAATCCCCCTATCCGTCTGTTCAACACCCGAGACTGCAGGCAGTGTCTCACAGGTACCACCAGTCCCATCCACCTCATCACTTCACCTTTTACTCTGTCCCACATTTTGTGGTACTGGCACCACACTCTCTGTCTTCTCAACCTCCTTGTTATCCATTCTTTTTTCCTGACGATGGTCAGTCCTCCTCCCACAAGCAGCTGCAACATGATCATACGCCCCACATAGTCTGCAGGTTCGTTGCTGACCGGCGTATGTGACGTAGACTTGAGTCCTAAAATCTTCAAGAACAACATACGAAGGTATAGGCCTTCGGAGAGTCATTTAAAGGGACTATGACCCTTCCTGCAATCCTGCGTAAATGTCGTCAGTCCATTTGCCCATCACTGCCGTATGAACCACTCCAAATTGTTGGAACGCCACTCGAATATCCTCATCAATAACTTCAAATGGCACGTTTCGGACTTGAATGAAGGTATAATATCGAGATACATCTCTCAAGCGTACCTCCAGGCCAGCGTTGATCACCATTGGTTTGTCTTGAAAGCCGTCCATGATTCTCTCATATGCCGCTGTCCTAGCAAACTTGATGAAGATAAGATGCACCCCATTCAGCGCTATGCCTCGTAATTCCTCAGTTCCAATGCCATAAGCATCACGGATAATTGCAGGCAACAAAACATTCGAGTTATCCGGGTACACTGCTCCCTTCAACACTTCAACACACACGGTGTTGATCCTCCTTCTTACACCAGCTGCCATATTGCTGAAAATCAGTAACTCTCTCGTTGGCCACCAGGAAACCACTCAGCAAGAGGGCCAGGTGGCAAATGATGTGTGAATTTGGGAGAGAAAATCGTGACTGTGCTCTCATCTGGTCTAGTGAAATCTAGACAATGATTAGCTAGCTCGAACCTCATCCTCCACTGACGTAAGGACTGTGCTTGTGTGAAACTTAATTCAAATAATAAGTAAAGCTATGGTCTGAAATGTTTAGTCAACTTTTCTGAGACTAGTGAATAACTAGTGATATTTAGGGTAAGACCAAAACATCCATCGAACACTGGCATCTTTGTCACGGAGTGAACAACAGATTCAAGTGATACTTGAGCCCACTTCTCGGCCTAAGATCATTGCAATTATAGATGTTCACAACTTTTAATTGGAAAATTAAATCTCTGAAAATCTCAGTGAAATGCTGTGAGGTGATCAAGAAAGAGTGTTTTTCAGTTACTGAATAACCTGAATATGAAAGAGGATTCACCCTAATGAAGCTAAATATACCTGGCTGGTCACTGGCCAAGAATTTGTGTTGCGACAATTTACTCTGCAAGTGGCATCAAATACCAGTGCTCACCCACATATTTTACTACTTGGACTTTCAACACTTTCTCACTGAACACAATCACTAGACATTACAAATCTGCTGTACTTTCTATGAATATGAATAATAATATTTAAATGACAAAAATGTTACAAACCTGGGGATTTCATTAAGTTGTAAACTAAACTCATCAGCCATTGGACTTGAAGTTCGACAGGAGTTCTTTGTCATGTAGATCACCACCAGAGTATCTTACCATTTCTGGTGACGTCATTTTCAGGTAGGTGTCCCCAGTGTTCCTATCATCAGCTTTCTGTTGATTAAAAAATTAGGAGTAAATGTTTACTATAAAGACCGACACATTTAATAATTCAAACTAAGTTAATGCAAATTTACATGCATAATTTACTAAAAAATAAATATGTAAATCAATTACTGCAGATAGTTTGTACAAACATAATCTATGGTGCAGCACAACTCGTGTGTTAATTGCTAGTTACAACAATTATTAACTAATAGGTCGATACTTGCTAATATAATGGTTTAGTATATGATACATTATTTCATTCTTTCACAAAATCAGTATCATTTTCAGTTAAATCTTCTTGATTTGCTGGAATCAAGTTGACAATATGAGAAAGTTTACCAGAAAGTTAACATGTGGTCAATAAATCTATATTTACGGAAAAACACAAAAATACATTCATTTCTGTAACTAAAATTCATAATGTAACCAAAATAGGAATAAAGAATTTGTGTAATACTATAAGTATGCAAGATAAAAAAAAATACTCAAGAAAAGTTTAACGAATTTTGCAACATGATTCACCTTTACGTTGATGGACACAGTCCTGGCATCATCACTTGGCCGGTGCAGGTTATCAAACTCAGGACTTGACATCATGTTCAGATAATCAGTTTCTGTGTTGAACCTCTGCTCATTCATCCTCAGATACGGGTTATTCATTTCCAAATAATGCTGAAAATCACACAATTAAATATATGAGCATTTACTCAACTGTCTTCTTGAACCTTCTTAATCTATCATAATATTAGCATTATGAAGATTGAGATACTTAAGCAACATTTAGGAATCTTTATTGAAGAAACGTTGTATTGGACTGATGAAGCCACTGTGTGGCGAAACGTTTCTTCAATAAAGATCCCACATGTTGCATAAGTGTCTCAATCTTCAACTTGTGGGTTTTAAACTATTTATCACATATTAACATTATATTCGAGGGAAAGTGCAATGTCCATGGGCGTCTTACAGCTCAGAGTAAATCATGTTTGATCAATGATGAGGACACTCCAATTCCTTGGATGAAGATCATTTCAAGAGACTACCTAAAAGGGTTTATCTGTGTACAAAGAGATGAATGCCTTTTCCATACATTATTAGAGGGTACAGTTTTGACCTTTGCCCGTCTACTGGTCGCCTAAAAAAAATTCTTAACATTTTTACCCCATCGAACATTACCAGGTAGCATTTAAAATTAATAAAATTTCTTTATTAAAAAATGAAAATGCAGAATTTACATTACGTTACTCTTAGATTAAGAAGAGACCAAATATTTTTATTGTTGAATTTCTAGTAAAGTGTTAAACTCATTAGAGCCAAACAATGGAAGATGAAAACAAGTTTATATATTTAGTACATATTTCTTCTCTAAACATAATATTTGTTTTTTGTGTTGCTATATGAACATATTTTGACCAATATAAGTGAATTTTATTGTTACACAAATAAAATATGCCATAGACCTTTATTTTACATGTTTGATGGAAACAAGAAGTTTGTCAGCGAGGATTCTCAGAGGTTATCCCAGTGTAAAATAGACCACAAACACCTGGAAGACTATTTAATATAAGGAGAAGAAGCTTATGAATCCCAACTGTGAATATTAAATTACTGGAACCATTACTGAAGAGGAACAATGTTGGGAGAAAACTTGAATGGAGAATTGCAAACGATTCATTGTTCACTATCAGGAATATGTACATGTTCCCCAGAATAAGGGAAGTGTATGGACACTTTAACTTATCCTCACAGATCACATTTTTACTGAGGATCGTATAACATTTAATTAAACAATCCAAAAGTAGTAGTAGTAGTATTAGGGCAACTTCCTACTATGATGATACTGAGAGCAGCTTGGCGAGAGTGAACTTAACACCAGAATAATGGAAAATCTCTGTCTTAAATGTCCACTTAACTGTACTTAATTTAGAAGACGCCGAATGGCAAGTTAAATACATGAGTCAGAAATATTCCTATCATGAAAATATCTATTATATATCAAATCACAACTATTATATTTGCAAGAAAAAGTAATTTTATTTAAATAATACATTCGCTGCCCAGCCTTTGCAGAGTGCGGGTGTGCTTGTTTTGGTCCCTAGCGGTGGAGTTGAGAACTGGTAGTTTTCATCAACATGGTGGAGCGCTACAGATGACGTGTCAATACTGTCTGTATTGAAGTGTTGCAGGGCACGATTTACCCAAGCAACACAGATGTTCTCCTCCCAGCTGTTTTGAGGGATTCTTTAGGGATATCCAATGAAGAATTATTTGGAATATCTCTCAACGGTTCGTCGAGGATTTTTGTCAAATTTGCAGTGGCCAGCGCATATGAGCGAGTGGTTGAAACGTATTAGGAGAAGAGGATTGTCGTCAACACAGGATTAGAGGTACGCTTCGAGAGGTGTCACGGTACTACACTTATATACGAATT